>QXTE01000677.1:129002-146072 GCA_003942145.1 Platysternon megacephalum
ACTCCCCTCCCAGAGCTGGGGAGAGAACCCAGGAGTCCTGGCTCCCAGCCACCCCCCCTGTTCTACCCACTAGACCCCACTCCCCTCCCAGAGCCGGGGAGAGAACCCAGGAGTCCTGGTGTGACGAAGTGGGAATGTTTTTAATGTTTTCTCTGAATACTGTGTGGGTGCCTCAGTTTCCCCTGTGCAGTTCTGAGTGTCCAGGGGGGGGGTGATTGTTGCAGAGCCCTAGGGGGCCAGTGTGACGCCCTGTCTCCTGGCAACTAATGGCCTGAGCCCCTCCCCTGCAAAGGTGCCAACTGAAGGTGCTGAAAAACAAAGAGATCAGGTGACCTCCTGGCCCGGGAAAGAGACAAAGGCCAGAGAGGAGGGGCTGGAGAGTTTTCAGTTTGGAGCGGGCTGGGAAAATGGAGGGGAGGCCAGACAGACCTCCTGGCCTCACCTGGCCCCCCCAAGATGGACCTAACTGAGGGGTGGGGTCCTGTGGTCTGTACCTGCAAGACCTGTCTGGGACTGTGTTCCTGTCGTCTACATAAACCGTCTGTGTTACTGGCCGGCTGAGAGTCCCGGTGAATCGCAGGAAGCCGGGGGTGCAGGGCCTTGTCTCCCCCAAACTCCATGACACCTGGCTCCCAGCCCCCTCTGCTCTAACCACTAGACCCCACTCCCCTCCCAGAGCCAGGCAGAGAACCCAGGAGTCCTGCCCCCCCCCCCCCACTGCACCCCGTCCCAGAGCCCGGAGAGAACCCAGGAGTCCTGGTTCCCAGCTGTAACGGCGTAGGGAGTATTAACCTGGGAATGGTGCAGGGGAGTTTTACTAGTTTATTGTCTTCTGCTAACACGGGGCGTGCCTCAGTTTCCCTGGGGTGCTGCACCGATACTAGATGGGGATGGGAAACAAGCGGGTGACTTCACTGCGGGATGATACCTGAGGGCCGGCACCTAAAGGGTGGCGGTTTCCCTGCGTAACCTGAGCCCAGGAGGGGGATGGGACCAGGTGGGAAACTGGAGAAAGGCTGGAGGAGGGGCCAGGGGGTGTAGCTGGGTGAAACTGCTGGAGCCAGTTTCCCTTTGGAGCTGGCTGGGGAGACGGGGAGAGGCCCAGAACCTGGATCTGGGGTCCCTGCCCCCCAAGAGGGACCTGACTGAGGGGTCCTGGTTTCCTGTCCCCACAAGCTCTGTGTTGGACTGTTCCTGTCGGCTAATAAACCTTCCCGGCCGGCGGAGAGTCCCGGTGCATCGCAGGCCGTGGGGGGTGCAGGGCCCTGACTCCCCCACACCCCGTGACAACTGGCAGAGGCGGGATCTACTGCACCCCGTGGACCGAGCATCCTGCAGTGAGTGACTGGGGAGCAGCCAAGCGAAGGGGGATTGACGAGGCCCAGGCGGGTTGAAGGCTCAGAGAGGTGCCTGGCTGAACCCCTGGGAGTGGGTGACCAGCGAGAAGGGCTGGTGCAGGAACAGGGTCCCCGGTGAGCGGTTCCAGGGGCAGAGGAGTCTGCGGCTGGCCCCTGGCAGAGAGGTGGGGACCTGGAGAAGGGCGGCACAGTCGGGGTCCGTGGGGAGCTGAGAGCACCCAGGCCTGCGAGTGGCCAGTGGGGAGATGTATCACCATCGCCTTAAGGGGGAGCTGGTGGAGCTGTGCAGGCAGAGGGGGCTGCGCAGTGGGAAGCTCACCAAAGCACAGCTGATTGCCCAGCTGGAGGAGCAGGATCGCTCGGAGGAGCTGAGCCCTGCCCCGGAGGGAAGCAGCCCCGCGGCACCGGTGTCTGTCCCGGCTGGGAGGGGTCAGACTGATGCCAAGGGCACCCCGAGGCCCCTCCAACCTATGCCTAGGGGAGGGGCTGGAAGGAGCCAGGCAAACCCCGGGGACACCGTGACCCCCGCGACCAGCAGGGGATCCTCGCGATCAAGCTCCCCATCGCTGGAGCAATGGGAGAGGGAGATAAAACTGGAGGAGGAGGAGGAGGAGAAACAGCGGCAGCATGAGCTGGAGCTGGCGAGGCTGAGGAGCAGAGAGCCCCCCGCTGCGGTGAGCGAGGGGGGACCCAGGACTGCCTGGAGCTTTGATCAGCGCATCCTGTCCCCGTGTGAGGAAGGGCAGGACATGGGTGACTACCTGCTGGCCTTTGAGAATGCCTGCGAGGTGCACAGGGTTGGCCCTGCAGACAGGCTCCGGTATCTCACCCCCTTACTGAACTCCAAAGCCATCTGGCTGTACAGCCGAATGGAAGGGGCGGAGGCAGAGGACTATGAACTGTTCAAAAAGGCCCTGCTCCGCGGGTTGGGGCTGACTCCCGAGGCGTACCGGAGAAAGTTCCGGAGTCTGCATAAAACCCCTAAGGACACATATCTGGCACTGGCCCTCCGGATGCAGGTATACGTCCACAGGTGGGTAGATGGGGCCCAGACGAAGGAGGACCTGCTTAAACTGCTGGTACTGGAGCAACTGTATGAGCAGTGCCCACCCGACCTGAGGCTGTGGTTGGAGGAGAAAAAGCCAGAGAACCCGCAACAGGCAGGGTGGCTGGCCGACGAGTTTGTGAAGATCCAGTCGTGGGGGGGACAGGAGGAGTCCCAAAGGGACAGGCCCACCATGATGCAGAGAGAGAGTCACCCTGGGACCTCCCAATGGGGGAATATGGAGAACCCCCTCCCAAGGGGAACATCCGGCGTCAGGACCAACCGCCCGGCTCGAGGGCACCAACGGAAGGTGACTTGTTATCACTGTGGGCAGAGAGGCCACATACGGATCCACTGCCCCGAGCTCAAGGAGAGACTGAGCAGACCGAACCCACAGCGGGTTAACTGGGCTAGGGAGGAGGGGCAGGCTGCCCGGCACGGGGGCTGGTAGCTTCCCAACTGCTCAGGAGGGAGGAGTTTCCCAGACCAGCTCCTCTGGGGGGCATGATGCTTGATGACCCGTTAGTAGATCTATTCCCTGAGACAGGAGTTGGCTCCCCCCTGGAACAAATTCCCCTCTCTGATCGGCTGACCCCGGCCCAGCAAGCTGAGATCGGAGGGGTGCTGCATTTGTACCGACAGCTGTTTTCCAACCAGCTGGACTCTCTAATCTGACTGTCCACCCGGTGGAAACAGGATCGCACCCGCTCCCTCTTCCAAGTCACAGGGAAAACTGCTCAGGACCTGGAGAGAGAGGTCAAGGACATGCTGGCTTTGGGGGTGATCCAGCCGTCTTCCAGCCCCTGGGCCTCGCCTGGGGTGCTGCTCCCCAAGAAGGACGGGTCGATCCTGGTTCTCTGTGGACTATCGGGAGCTCAAGGCCATCACAGTGTCTGATGCCTACCCCATGCCCAGGCCTGACCTCGACAAGCTGGGGGGAGCTCACTCTGTGATGAGGGAGAGGGAGTTTCTTGTTTTCCTTGTTTCCTATGGGGGATTTTCTTGTTTTTTCCAATGGTTTGCATGCAGAGGGGGTGGGAGTCAGTGTCCCTGGGGGTTACTGGTTTAACGAGGGGAGGGGAGAGGGAGTTAGTTGGTACCGAGGACCGGAGAGGGAACTTGGGACCCCAGCCGATGGCCTGGAGAATGGAGACCCCAGCGACTGGTGACCTGGCTGTTAGGATATAGATATTCAGGCCTGTCTGTAAAGGCCGATACTTTAAGAATTTAGGTGTATTCTTCTCACTTAGCTAGTTACAGAGGTATACAAGAGAGAATCACTGTCTGTCTGTGTAAGGGCTTTCTCTCACTGTGACAGCCTGAGGCCTGGTTCTTCGGCTAAAGCCTTCGGCTAAGCCAGCCATAAACTGGGAAGTGTACGGCCACATCCTCACATCCCAAACTAGTCACATGGAAATAAGGTGCTATTGGGCTGTGAGGAATACAATCCTGTCCTGATATTCCCAGCACCTCCAGAGAAAGGGAAGAGCCCAGCAGATGTCAAAGGAAAGGTAGTTTGATCGCATCCTGTCTGGCAAGGACTCACTTCTCAATAGCTGGGGTGTGAAATCCTCCTTTCTGTGTTGTTCTATCACTGTAGTCTCCACTTCCCTATTGTTTGGCTGTATAATCTCTGTCTGGGTCTGGGATTGTTTCTGGCTGCTGTAGAATTAATTTTGTTGGGTGTAAACCAATTAAGGTGGTGGGATATAGTTGGTTAAATAACCATGTTACAATGTGTTAGAATTGGTTAGTTAAATTTCAGTAAAATGATTGGTTAAGGTCTAGCTAAGCAGAACTCAAGTTTTACTATATAGTCTGCCGTCAATCAGGAAGTAGGGGGGGAATGGGAACAGGGAATGGGGGGGGTGGGGTGGGAAATTGGAATCATGTTTTGCTAAGGGGGGAATGGGAACAGGGAATGGGGGGGGAATTGGAATCATGTTTTGCTAAGGGGGGAATGGGAACAGGGAATGGGAGCAGGGACGGCTCTGTGGTGTCAGAGCTGGGCAGGGGGACACTGAGGAAGGAAACTGGGATCGTTGCTTGCTGGAAGTTCACCCCAATAAACACTGACTTGTTTGCACCGTTGGACTTCGGCTCTTGTTGCTCTGTTCATGCCAGAAGGACCCGGGAAGTGAGAGGGTGAAGGAATAAACCTCTAACACTGGTGACCTAGAGGCCCAGTTCAGGAGTCGCAGCCGGTTCTGGCCAGGGGGAGGACAATGGGCTGCGACGAGAGGACCCCGGTGACCGGACCAGCCGGTTCCAGCCAGAGGAGGGCGGAGAGGAGAGGAGGCCCAGGTGACCCTGTTTCCCTGGAGAGAGGGCAATGGACAGAGGCGGGGCCTGGGGCTGGGGGGATCAGATGCCCAGCTGGGAAGCAGGGGGGCTCTGGGCTGGAGAGGGGGAGCAGGCAGAGCCCCCCTGGACGCAGGGGAGACTGGGATGTGCTGGGCTGAGGGAGGCCAGGCCTGAGGCCCGGAGAGTTTCCTGTGCTGGGTTCAACGCTCAATAAACCTCCTGTGTGACGCTGGCGGAGAGTCGCTCCGGGCTAGAGAACAGGGGGGCATTATTCCCTCTGGGGGGCCGGAGCGAGTGGCCTCCCCGAGGGGGCCCACGGCAGAGACAGACGTGCTAAGGCTCCGAGAGGTGCGGCTCCAGGAGGTGGAGGGGCCTGACCTCGAGAGTGAGGGGCCCCCCGAGAAGTCGCACTGAAGGGGGCACCCCCCACGGACCGCACGGGGCCACGAGTGGGCCCGACCTGTGAGTCCGTGACACCTCCCATCGTGTACCTGAGCAAGAAGTTGCTACCCCGGGAGCAGAACTCCGCGGCCGTCGAGAAGCAAAGCCTGGCCATGGTGCGGGCCCTTAGGAAAACTCCAGCCATATCTCTTTGGGCGACACGTCACCGACCACTCTCCCCTGACCTGGCTACGCCCGATGAAAGGAGCCAAGGCCAAGCTCCTGAGGTGGAGCCTGCTCCTGCAGGATTACGCGATGGGGGTGGTCCATGTGAAGGGGAGCGCCAACGGGATAGCGGATGCGTTGTCCCGGAGAGGGGGCCCGCTCAGTTCAGTCTCGAAGGGGGGAGAGATGTGACGGAGCAGGGAGGGGGGAATATTAACCTGGGAATGGTGCAGGGGAGTTTACTGTCTTCTGCTAACACGGGGCGTGCCTCAGTTTACCTGGGGTGCTGCACCGATACTAGATGGGGGTGGGAATTAAGGGGGTGACTTCACTGCGGGATGATACTGCGGCCAGGTGACAGCTTCTGCCCGGGAAACTGGACAAAGGCTGGAGGAGGGGCCGGGGGGGTGGCTGGGGGAGGCGGCTGGAGGGGGTTTCAGTTTGGGGCTGGCTGGGTGTGACGAAGTGGGAATGTTGTTAATGTTTCCTCTGAATACTGTGTGGGTGCCTCAGTTTCCCCTGTGCAGTTCTTAAGTCTCTAGGTGGGGGGATAAGGGTGTGTGGTTGTGGCAGAGCCAAGGGCCAGTGCACAGAAATGCCTGACACTTTGTCTCCTGGCAACTGATGGCCTGGGCCCCTCCTCTGCAGAGGTGCCAACTGAAGGTGTTGGAGACAAAGAGGTCAGGTGACCTCCTGGCCTGGGAAAGGGACAAAGCCCAGAGGAGGAGGAGCTGGGGGGGGGGGTCAGTTTCGAGCTGGCTGGGGAAATGGAGGGATGCCGGACGGGGCTCTGGCCCCCCTGGGGCCCCAAGATGGACCTAACTGAGGGGGTCCTGTTGTCTGTACCTGCAAGACCTGTTTTAGACCATGCTCCTGTCATCTAATAAACCTCTGTTTTACTGGCTGGCTGAGAGTCACGTCTGACTGCGAAGTGGGGGGTGCTTGCAGGACCTCTGGCTTCCCCAGGACCCCGCCTGGGCGGACTCGCTGTGGGAAGCACACGGAGGGGCATACGCTGAATGCTCCAAGGAGAGACCCAGGAGGTGAAGCCGCGTGAGCTTCTTGCCCTGGAGACAGTCTGCTCCGAGGGAGAGGAGGCTCCCCAAAGTCCTGACTGGCTTTGTGGGGAGCAGTTCCCGAGTGTTGCCCGGGGACTCCGTGACACTGGGGAAACGGAGGGAGGCCCAGAACCGGGGTCTGGGCTTCCCACCCTGCAAGATGGACCTGACTGAGGGGTCCTGTTGTCTGTACCCACAAGCTCTGGTTAGGGACGGGTTCCTGTCGGCTAATAAACCTTCTGTGTTGCCGGGCCGGCGGAGAGTCCCGGTGAATCGCAGGCAGTGGGGGGTGCAGGGCCCTGACTCCCCCACACTCCATGACAGGCGCCCGGTCTATGGATGGGGCTGAGATCTCTGGCCCTGCAACAAAATGCCCAGGACGCTTCTAGCAGACACGCCGGAGGCGCGGTTTTGGTGGGTGGCAAAAGGGGTCACAGCCGGGCCCGGCTGAAAACGGCTGGACGGATTCTTTCGACGCGGCCGAATCGGCAAGTTAAGCGGGTCGAGGTTCGGGTCCCGGTTTTGTATTATGGGGCCCCCCTTTGGTTTCCTGCCCTTCCCCACGCGCCTGCTGGGATCTCGCCTCTTCCCCAATCAACGTTGGCTTGTTTTCACCACGAAGCGCCTTGAGAGCGGGGCGGGAAGCGTCACCCCCCAGGACCACCCCTAGCCCGTCCCCAGCTCTGACCTTTGGGGAGTCCTGGGGCCTCTTTCTTCGTCTCCTCTTTCTTCTTCTCCTCTTTCTTCTTCTCCTTCTTTTCGGCAGCTGGTGGCAGAGACGTGGAAAAAGAACGTCAAACGGTCTGGCTGGGGTCAACGCAGGGGGAGGCCGGATGACCTGGGCTCATTGGGAATCCATCTGGATTGTCCCATCTGGCCTTGAGCCCCGGCGCTCTGCTCAAACACGTTCCCATCGCCAGGCCCGGCTATCTGGCGCCCAAGAGTTGTAAAAGAACCGGCCGAGGAGCTCGGCTGTTAATCTTTCCCAAGCCCGGGGCAATTCCACCGGGGTGGAGGCCTGCTAAGGGAGAGGCAAAAGGGGGCCGGGTTATTCCGGTTACCCCGCTGGCAATCCCGGGGGAAATAACCGAACGGCTCCTTCGGGACTCTGTCGGCAAAGAGTCGGCGGCTCAAACTATTATTCCAGCCGGGGCGGGTTGGCTGGTAGCCAGACCAGCTGCTGTCTTTGGCCAGGGCTGCAGCGCTGGCTGGTAAAGGGATCTGCGTTCCCAGCGTAGACTTGACTTTCTCCGACGGGCGTGATCTGGATCCCAGCCCCCTGCCCCTCAGCGAGCGGAGCCGTTTCAAGCAGCGACCCCCCTGGGGCTCGGCTCTGGGGGCCGTCGCTGGTTATTGCTTTAGTAACGAGCTGGAGGTGAGGTTTGCAGAGGCGGCACCAACTGGGGGGTGGGAAGCAGCGAGGAGGACGGGTTGGGGTTACAGCTGCCAGAATGGGTTTTAATACAGACAAAGGCGGGCGGAGGTGGGGATCTGGGAGGGGGGAACTTGGGGGGCTCCGTGGCCTGGGGTGCAGCTCAGCTGGGAGCTAGCCAGGCCCGAACTCCCAGGGAGGGGTGGGAGGCCGGCCAGGCCCACAGCCCGTTCACGGTGTGGCTACCCTGGGGGACCAGCCCCAGCGGACACGCACAGGCAGGCGTGCTGAACGGCACACACATGTCCATCCATCCCCGTGCACACGGCCCCTAGGCAGCCCTCCAGGCATGCTGGTAACGTCTGTATGAACCCTGCGCGTGACTCAGTTTCCCTCCGCACTCTGCGTTGCCCCCTGGTGAGTGCCGAGGGGTAACCGCGGCTCCTGGCGCCGCCCAGAGATGTTGGGGGCGGGGAGGGGTGTCACCGCGCTGGCTGCGGGGTCGATGGGGCAGGAAATCATCGAGTATCAGGGCTGGAAGAGACCTCAGGAGGTATCTAGTCCCACCCCCTGCTCAAAGCAGGACCAATCCCCAAACGCCTGGACCGACCCAAATCAACAGAGGGTGCAGAGAGCCAGCGGGAGCCCGCAGGACTGGGCCCAGGCTGGTGGGTGGCACGGCCACGGCCTGCGGGGGCCCCGGGACAGGCAGGGGCTAAGAGCCGGCTTTGGGACGAGGCTGATCGGCTCCCCAGGACAGCTGGGGATCTGGGGCCCTGAAAACCGCAGCTGGGGGCCCCGCAGACAGAACCAGGCTCTCCCAGGGGCCTGGCTCGGTCAGATCAGCCGGGCAGAGCTCCCGGGGGCAGCAGAGGGGGCAGGGGCAGGGAGGCCGCATGGCTGGCCCTGCAGGCAGAGTGGGACCCGCCAGGGGTCTGGCACTGACGGTGCCGCCCAGGGCTTGTCCAAAGCTGGGGTGTAGCCCTGAGCCTGTGGATGTGGGGCACAGACACACCCCTCCATCCATCCCTCCATCCACACCTCCATCCATCCATCCCTCCATTCCTCCACACCTCCATCCACCCCTCCATCCATCCATCCAACCCTCCACCCCTCCATCCATCCCTCCATCCCTCCATCCAACCCTCCACCCCTCCATCCCTCCATTCCTCCATCCAACCCTCCATCCATCCCTCCATCCCTCCATCCAACCCTCCATCCATCCCTCCATCTATCCAACCCTCCACCCCTCTATCCATCCCTCCACCCCTCTATCCATCCATCCCTCCATTCCTCCGCACCTCCATCCATCCCTCCTTCCATCCATCCAACCCTCCACCCCTCCATCCATCCCTCCATCCATCCCTCCATCTATCCAACCCTCCACACCTCCATCCATCCCTCCATCCCTCCATCCAACCATCCCTCCATCTATCCAACCCTCCACCCCTCTATCCCTCCACCCCTCTATCCATCCATCCCTCCATTCCTCCACACCTCCATCCATCCCTCCTTCCATCCATCCAACCCTCCACCCCTCCATCCACCCCTCTATCCATCCCTCCACCCCTCTATCCATCCATCCCTCCATTCCTCCACCCCTCCATCCATCCATCCAACCCTCCATCCATCCCTCCACACCTCCATCCATCCATCCCTCCACACCTCCATCCAACCCTCCACCCCTCTATCCATCCCTCCATCCATCCATCTCTCCACCATCCCTCCATCCACACCTCCATCCATCCATCCCTCCATTCCTTCACACCTCCATCCATCCCTCCACCCCTCTATCCATCCATCCCTCCATCCCTCCAACCCTCCACCCCTCTATCCATCCCTCCAACCATCCACCCCTCTATCCATCCCTTCATCCATCCCTCCATCCACACCCCTCCATCCATCCACCCCTCTATCCATCCATCCATCTCTCCACACCTCCATCCATCTCTCCAGCCATTCGCTCCATCCACCCCTCCCTCCCTCCATCCCTCCATCCATCCATCCCTCCACACCCCTCCATCCATCCATCCACACCCCTCTATCCCTCCACACCCCTCCATCTATCTGCCCTTCCATCCCTCCCCCTGTCCCCCTGTGACAAAGTGGGGGATTGTCTTGTTTTTTCCTTGTTTTTCCAATGGTTTGCATGCCGAGGGGGTGGGCCTCAGTTTCCCTGGTTTAACGAGGTGATGGGGGAGGGCGTTGGTGTTTACAGAGGACCGGAGAGGGAACTTGGGACCCCAGCTGATGGCCTGGAGGACGGAGACCCCAGCAACTGGTGACCTGACGACCCGGAAACCCAGCTCTGGAGTCGCAGCCGGTTCTGGCCAGTGGGAGGACAATGGGCTCCGAGGAGGCCCAGGAGACCTGGTTTACGACCCTATTTCCCTGGAGAGAGGACAATGGACAGAGGGGGGGCTTGGTGCTGGGGGTATCAGATGCCCAGCTGGGAAGCAGGGGGGCTCTGGGCTGGAGAGGGGGAGCAGGCAGAGCCCCCCTGGATGCAGGGTGTGACGAAGTGGGAATGTTCTTAATGTTTCCTCTGAATACTGTGTGTGTGCCTCAGTTTCCCCGGTGCAGTTTTTAAGTCTCTAGGTGGTGGGATAAGGGTGGATGGTTGTTGCAGAGCGACAGGCCAGTGCACAGAAATGCCTGACGCTTTGTCTCCTGGCAACTGATGGCCGGGGCCCCTCCTCTGCAAAGGTGCCTGTGACGCAGGGAGCAGGGTGGATTTGAGCTGGGAATGTTGCAGGGGAGTTACATTGGGGATGGGAAGGAAGCTACCTGAGCTGTAACCTGAGCCAGGAGGGGGGTGGTGGAAGAAATGACACCTTTGGCTGGGAGACTGGACAAAGGAATGGAGGAGCAGGGGGAGGGGTAGACCTGCTGGAGGAGTTTCTAGTTTTCAGTTTTGGAAGCTGGCTGGAAATGAAGAGGGGGGCCCTGACGGGGCTGGGGCCTCCCTGGGACCCCCAGATGGACCTAACTAAAGGGGATCCTGTTGTCTGTACTGGCAAGCCCTGTTTTGGACTGTGTTCCTGTCGTCTCAATAAACCTCCTGTTTTACTGGCTGGCCGAGAGTCACGGTGAATCACAGGAAGCTGGGGGTGCAGGGCCCGGACTCCCCCACTCTCCGTGACACAGGGAGACTGGGATGTGCTGGGCTGAGGGAGGACAGGCCTGAGGCCCGGAGAGTTTCCTGTGCTGGGTTCAACTCTCAATAAACCTCCTGTGTGACGCTGGCTGAGAGTCGCTCCGGGCTAGAGAACAGGGCGGGGGGGGGGGGCCTCACCCCCCTCGGGGGGGGGGGGCCCTGGGGGTCCGGAGAGAGGGGACTCCCCGAGGGGGCCCACGGCAGAGACAGACGTGCTAAGGCTCAGAGAGGTGCGGCTCCAGGAGGTGGAGGGGCCTGACCCCGAGAGAGAGGGGACCCCCGGGAAGGGCTGTCGCACTGAAAGGGGGTCGTCCCCCCCACGGACCGCACGGGGCCAAGAGTGGGCACAATCTGTGAGTCCGTGACACCCCCCTACATCTATCCCCCTACACCCCCCATCTGTCTCTCTATCCATCTTTCTAGCCCCAGCCCCCCCGCCCCCCCCTCTTATAACACCGCCACACCCCACACATGCTGGGACACCAGCCCCCTCCTCACTGCAGCCCCCTCCCCAGACCCGCCCCATCATTGGCAGGATATGGTCCTGGGCACTGCCCCCCCCCCACGTGCCCCGGGGCAGCTGTCCGGCTCCCCTGCCCCGAGGTGTGAACACGTCTCCCAGGGGTGTTAATCTGACCGACAGGGGCAGCAATTACCTGCTATGTAGGGCCAGGAGGCCAGGGCGGCAGGGGGGGGGGAGAGGCGGGGGCCTACCCGGCCAGGGGGGAGCAGCACCTGGGCACCCCCCCGTCCCCCCCACCCAGCTCTGCCAGCCCTCCTATGCGCTGACTCCGGCATTCCAGCTGCTCCCGCTAAAGCAGGGCCTTTGACTACCTCCGTGACCCCCTAATATAGCCCTGGCCAGCCCGCGCCGAGCAGGAATAGCCGGGCCCAGCTGTCGTCCCTGGGAGCCAGCCCAGGGGCAGCTGCCACTCAGCGCTGCGGGGGGACGGGCAGCAGGAGCCCCCTGCCCCTCTGCACACCGCCCTGGGCCGCCTCCGAACCCCCGCGCCACCCCAGAGGTGGCTGCATCGCGGGCTCCCTGTTTAAACAGCCCTCCCGCTGCAGAGGGGCCGCCTCTCTGGGCCCAGTATAAACAGCCCCTGCCCCACCCCAGAGGGGCCATGTCTCAGCCCTGGGTCCCCATGTACCCAGCCCCCTGAGCCCCACCCCAGAGGTGGCTGCATCTCAGTACTGGGCGAGGGGCCCCCGTGTACCCAGCCCCCGCACCCCACCCCAGAGGTGGCTGCATCTCCACTACTATATCAATGCACTGTATCCGTCCATCCTTCCCTGTGAGTTTCTGGCCTTTCACAGGACTTGACAGCCCCCCCCCCCTCGCCCCCACCATCTTTCTCGCTCCCTGCAGGTCAGACACTAGACCCGGACTCCTGGGTTCATTCCCAGCTCTGCCCCAGACAGCCCGGGCAAGTCGCTTCGCCGCTCCCTGACTCAGTTTCCCCCATTTAAAAATCTCGCTCGACTGGGAGCGCATCAGGACAGGGGCCGGGTCCCCCGCTGGGTCTCCTGCCTGGTGTGACGGGGCCCTGACCCTAGTGGGGGGGTCGATCTGTGCAGTGCCCCCCCCTCCGATGACAGGGAAGGGCTGGATCCTGGTGGGTCCCTTTCCCCAGCACTGGGGGAGCAGCCGGATTTGATTTAGTACCCGGCGCCTGGGCCCCCCCCCCCCAAGCGTTTGGCTTTTCCCGGCCCCATCTCACGTTGCAGCTGGGGGGCGCCGTGACCTAGTAGGGGCAGGGAGCGAGCGGGACGTGCTGAAAGGGGGGGTGGGGGGGTTATAATTAGCCGCTGGCCTGGGACCCCCCTGCCCGCGCCGGAGGAGTAACCGGACCCCGGCCCGGAGGAAAAGCACCTGGGCTCAGCACATCCGCGGGCGGCTCCGAAATCCTCCCCTCCATCGCCTGGCGGGGGGGGGGGGGAGAGACACACACACCCCTCACCCAGTGCCTGGGCCAGAGACAGCACCCCAGGCCCAGCCGGACACCTGACCAGGCCGGGGCGCCGGGAAACGTACCCACAGCCCCCTACACCCCTCCAGGCACACGTGAGGGGGACACACCCCTACACACACACACACACACACACCTCCAGGCATGGAGCACACAGCCCTGTGTGAGGGACACACAACTCAATACACACATACACACACACACACACACACCTCCAGGCATGGAGCACACAGCCCTGCGTGATGGAGACACACCCCACTACACACTCACACACGCAACCCACTATCCCCAGCCCGGGGCACACAGACAACACAGCCCAGCCTGTGCCCCTCCCGCCCCCCCCCCCCAACACCAGCTGTTCTGCACAGAGCCCCCCCCGGGCTGTGAGATCCCGGGCTGTGAGATCCCCCCCCAACAGAGACACTGACACCCCAACACACAAACTCTCTGAGCTAAGCCCACCCCAACATTCCAGCCTGGGGGGCCCTGCCCCCAATACCCCCAGTGGGGTGTGTGGGGGGGTCTCTGGGTACCTCCTGCCCCCCACAATGGGGCCACTGCCCCCAACCGCCCCCGATGAGGGCAGCTCTGGGGACACAGACTCAGTGGAGCCCCTCCCCCACAGCCAGCGCCCACCCTGGTCCCCCCATCTCCTCCTGCCCCCCCCCACCCGGTGTGTGGGTGTGGGGGGGCACCCGGGCAGTTTACCGGCTTGCTTTGGCTCAGGCATGGCTGCAGCCCTGTCCGACGCCGTCTCCCCGGGGAGCGCCCGGCCGGGGGCTTTTAAAGCAGGGGGGGCCCCCCCTCTGGGATGGGGGGGGGGCAGCCAAGGAGCTGTCACCTGACCCCAGGCCCCCGGCCAAATTCCTGAACCCTGCCATCAACTGCTTTAAATCCCAGACTTGGCCTTGGGAGAAACAGCCGGGTGGGGGGTGGAGCCTGGGGGCGGCAGGGACGTGGGGTGATCGGGGGGGGGGGAACTAGCCCCCGCCAGCACCCCCCCCACCTCCAAGTCACCATGCTTGGGGGGGGGGGGAGAATGGGGCCGGGCCCTGTCACCTCGAGGGGGCACCAGCTCCCATCGGGCCCCGGGGTGGGGACTGGCGGGCTGGGGGGGGCAGGGAATGGGGCCAGGGTCTGTCCCCTCTAGGGGGCGCCGGCGCCCATCCGGCCCCAGGTTGCAGTACCCAGGGGGGCAGGCCGGGGCCCGACCGTCCCCTGGGCACCCCCCTCCCCGCTCCAGGCGCTGAAGCCCGTGAAACCCGAGCCGAGCGCCACGTCCCTTCATCCGTCAGCGCCGGGATCAAGGGCCCGGGCCAGGCCCGCGAGCTGGTAATTCCAAGGCACCTCGGCCATCTGCTGCCTAATCCCCGGGCTGGGGGCCAGGATACGCCGAATGCCGCAGGGTGACGGGGGGAGGGGAGGGGGGAGTGTCCCTGCATACCCAACCCCCCCCCCACCCCAGAGCCAGCCGCGTCTCAGCACCAGGCGAGGGGTTCCCATATACCCAACCCCCCCCCCACCCCAGAGCCAGCCGCGTATCAGCACCGGGCGAGGGGTCCCCATACACCCAGCCCCCGCCCCACCCCAGAGCCAGCCGCGTCTCAGCACCGGGCGAGGGGTCCCCATACGCCCAACCCCCGCCCCACCCCAGAGCCAGCTGCGTCTCAGCACCGGCCCAGGGGTCCCTTCCCCATCCCAGGGATTCAGATGAGCCCCCCGGAGGGGGGGCGAAAGGGAGATGGGGTCCCCCAAGGGCTGGAGCGCCCCCTGTGGACTGACAGGAGATGGGGCGGGCACTAGTCAGTCCCCGCTGGGGGTCAGACCTTGGAGGTCTCCTGCTGCCCAGGGCCGTGGGGAGGGGGGGGGGAGCTCCAGATCGGGGTCCCTGCGTGGGGACGGAGCATCACACAGGATCCTCACCCCTTGGCGAGCTGGGGGCTCTGCTGGGAGGGGCAGGAAGGGACCCCAGAGCTCCCCCCAAGCCCTCCCTGCGGGGGTCCAGCAGCAAGGCGGATAATCCCACCCCCCATATGCACCCGGCCCGGCCCCACAGTGAACAGCAACCGCGTCTTTCCCCTTCCCGGCCCTGCCTCAGTGGCTTCCCCCAGCTCCCACTCCCCTCCCAGAGCCAGGGAGAGAACCCAGGAGTCCTGGCCCCCAGCCCCCCCTGCTCTAACCCCTAGACCCCACTCCCCTCCCAGAGCTCGGGAGGGAACCCAGGAGTCCGGGCTCCCCGCCCCCCCTGCCCTAACCCCCACACCCCCCCCCCCCCCCCGAGCCAGGGAGCCCACCCGGGTGTCCTGGCCCCCCGCCCCCCCTGCGCTCACCCCTACACCCCCCTCCCCTCCCAGAGCCAGGCAGCGAACCCAGGAGCCCGGGCTCCCAGCCCCCCCTGCGGTAACCACTAGCCCCCGCCCCCCGCCCAGAGCCAGGGAGGGAACCCAGGCATCCTGGCTCCCCGCCCCCTCTGCTGTAACCACTAGACCCCCCTCCCCTCCCCGAGCCAGGGAGAGAACCCACGAGTCCCGGCCCCCAGCCCCCCCAGCTCCAACCCCCACCCCCCACTCCCCTCCCTGAGCCAGGGAGAGAACCCACGAGTCCTGGCTCCCAGCCCCCACTGCCCTAACCACTACACCCCACTCCCCTCCCTGAGCCAGGGAGAGAACCCATGAGTCCTGGCTCCCAGCCCCCGCTGCCCTAACCACTAGCCCCCACTCCGCTCTCAGAGCCGGGGATGGAACCCAGGCGTCCGGGCTCCCCGCCCCCCCTGCTGTAACCACCAGCCCCCACCCCCCTCCCAGAGCCAGGGACAGAACCCAGCAGTCCGGGCTCCCAGCCCCCGCTGCCCTAACCACTAGCCCCCACTCCGCTCTCAGAGCCGGGGATGGAACCCAGGCGTCCGGGCTCCCAGGCCCCCCTGCTGTAACCACTATACCCCGCTCCCCTCCCAGAGCCAGGGAGGGAACCCAGGCGCCCCGGCTCCCCGCCCCCCCCCCCCTCACCACTCCACCCCCCCCCCCCCCCCCAGAGCCGGGCAGAGCCCCCACGTGCCCCGGCCCCCCGCCCCCCGCGGCCGCGGCGGCGACCCCCCGCCCCCGCCCCCCCCCCACAGCCAGGAGCAGACCCCTGGAGCCCCGGCCCCCCCCCCCCACCGCCCCAACCACCACCCCCCCCTCCCCTCCCAGAGCCCGGGAGGGAACCCAGGCATCCTGGCTCCCCGCCCCCTCTGCTGTAACCACTAGACCCCGCTCCCCTCCCAGAGCTGGGGATGGAACCCAGGAGTCCTGGCTCCCCACCCCCCCCTGCCCCACCACTACACCCCCCTCCCCTCCCAGAGCCCGGGATGGAACCCAGGAGTCCTGGATCCCAGCCCCGCCCCCTCCAAGAACCGGGGAGAGAACCCAGGCATCCTGGCTCCCCGCCCCCTCTGCTGTAACCACTAGCCCCCCCTCCCCTCCCAGAGCCCGGGGGACAACCCCCGCAGCCCCGCCCCCAACCCCCCCCCCCCCCAAACACCGCAGGAGGACCCACGCCACCGGGGCCCCCACCCCCCCCCCCCCCCCCCCACCCCTCGCCCCCCCCCCCCCCCCCGCCCCGCCCCCCCCCTCCCCTCCCAGAGCCAGGGAGAGAACCCAGGAGTCCGGGCTCCCAGCCCCCCCTGCTGTAACCACTAGCCCCCACTCCCCTCTCAGAGCCGGGGATGGAACCCAGGCGTCCTGGCTCCTGGGGAGAGAGCTCTGTGGGGTGGCTTTGGGGGGCTGGGGGGGCAGTCGATGCACTGTCCCGTCCCGCCGCCCGGGGCCCTACGAGGGGGCGTTGGCGCCCGGCAGCCCCAGCAGGGCCTGGCCGAACTGGTAGGTCAACTTCTTCTTGACCTTGCGGATCTCGCCCGTCTTGCCGTAGTTGCGCAGGGCCCGGGCCATCTTCTGGTAGGTCATGGCCTTGCGGTTCCCCTTCTGCTGCCCCCAGCGGTGCGCCAGCAGCTCCTTGTGCTTGGAGGAGAACTGGAAGACGCCGGCCTCGCGCTCCACCCACCACACGCACTCCCGCATGGCGCCGCGCCGCAGCAGGTCCAGCAGGAACTGGTAGAGACGCAGCTTCCGCCGGGAGCCTGCGGGGGCCACGGGCGTCAAGGAGGGGCTGGGGTGGGGGGGTGGGACGGGGACGTGTCTATGGGCCGGGAGGGCTGGGACGGGG
>QXTE01000678.1:5940-24448 GCA_003942145.1 Platysternon megacephalum
ACCCTATTCCAGTTATATCATATTCCCACAAAGCCTTAGGGGAGGTACCGTCACAATGACTTTAGCTGATTCTGTAGGACTGGAGAATATTCCACAATGTGTGTCTGTGCAAACTGTCAAGTGCCTTTCAAAATCAGTGAAACTGATGAAAAGGGGAGCTAGCCATTCTATACATTCCTCTGTGATGGGCCTCAGTGTGAATATTTGAGCCTGTTCTCCAAAATTTGCATCCACTGATTCTTTCATCTTGTGTACTATCACCTTGCAGCCAGGGCCAGCTCCAGCTTTTTTGCTGCCCCAAAGCAGCGAAGCGGGAAAAAAAAAAAAGAGAAAGCCGATCGGCGGCACTTCGGTGGCAGCTCAATTGCGCCGTTCATTCTTCTGCGGCAATATGGCGGCGGGTCCTTCGCTCCCTCTCTTCCTCTTCAGTGGCACTTCAGGGGCAGCTCAAAGAGGAAGAGAGGGACTCAGGGACCCGCTTCCGAATTGCCGCCGAAGACCCGGACGTGCCGCCCCTTTCCACTGGCCGCCCCAAGCACCTGCTTCCTTTGCTGGTGCCTGGAGCCGGCCCTGCTTGCAGCAAGTTTTCCCTACAACAGAGAGTATGGTGACTCCTTCCCATTTGTTACAATCATATGCAGATAATTCCCAGCTCCAGGGGAGCCAAGTTAAAGTTGTGTGGGCATTTACCGTAACTCTGTATTTCCTGGTTTTCAGAAGTTTGAATTTTGCTGAACTTGGCATTCTAGAAGAGCACAAGCTATCACTATTTACTCTGCATGAATAAAGTTTTTTTGCTATTTAATTCAATAATACTTTTTATTCTCAAAGTTACTGGTTCAGATTTTTGACCACTTATGGTTTAACACTGTCAAAAACTCACCATGAATGATCTTTGTATTTGTTCTACATGTAGGCCCATTCACTCATCCCATTTTAACTTGAAAACAGACAAGCAACCCAATCCCAAACCCCAGCTCTCCACTGGCAGCTTTTGTCATTGGACACTCAAGATACAACTAACTAGTTCACTGGTAGTTCTGTTGAGAAGGTATTTGGATGGTAAGAAAAATAAATCGTTTATTAAACTAACAAGGCAAAAAATGTGTCAATAGAAATGTCATGAATGTGGGATTTTTTGCTCTGTACTTGTGTGTTAACGATACATTGTTTAAAATTACTTCATAATGGACAATCAGCAATTCCAAAACTTTTGCAGTACATCGAAAATAACGCTAGTTTATCACTTGCTTTCATACAAAATACAAACAGGGCCTCACTATACTCCATTGTTCAGAAAAAAGGAAAACAATGTTAGAAAATTTAATTTTTATGTAAAAAACCACAATTCAGATATTTGCATAGAAATAGAGTTCCCTACCAAAATAAAACAACAAAAATATATTTGAAATTATTCCACCAGTAAAATATTTCGTATCTATACCAAGAAATAGGATACAGCCTTTTTAGTCCCATTTCCATGGAAATCTGTATAACCTACTACTCCTACTACTACCACCACCACCAACAATAAGAATAACAAAAACGATAGGCTAACAGTACTACACATAATATTGTATTGCACAGAAGGTGGTATGGTGTTAGAAGTTGGTTTCAACCAGGTTTTGACAAGTGGCAAAATGACTCTGTTATAAACCTACACATTTATTATTATTATTCCTTCAATTTGGGAATATGAAGTTCCAGATATACTGAATCAATAATACACAAATTTATTGACTGGAATAGACAATGAAAGGTTGTATCAATCATTATGTTCAGCAGTATTATGTCATTCTCAGTTACTTGTATTATGTGTATAATTTTGGTCCCCTGGGCCACTTTGGAACCAACTGCTCTGAGTTCTTATTGGTGTTGGTGTTAAAATGGTTTAGGGCCAGAACAAGTTAATAACAGTGTGTTAGTAACTGGTTTTGATTCCTAAAACATTCTCCTCAAGGTAATGTGTTTATGTGTATAAATTTAATCCCCTGGGGGGGTACTTGGTTGGGGGGGCAGACAGGGTCTGGGCTGGAATGGGTTAATGACATTATGCTACTAATCTGTTCTCATTAGTAAAATATTGTCCTCAAAGTAATGTACTAGATATATAAATTTGATCTCCTGAACCACTTTGGAACTGTGTGTTACAGATAGGGATGCCAATCCTCCAGGATTGACCTGGAGTCTCCAGGATTTAAAGATTAATCTTTAATTAAACATTAATGTTGTGTGATGAAATCTCCAGGCCACATACGTCCAGCCACAATTGGCAACCCTAGTTACGGGTCCCTATTAGTGTTAAAGTGATTCTGAGATAGGACAGGTTAATGACAGTTTGCTACTAATTGCTTCTCATTACCTTGAGGACTATATTTTAGCAATGTACTACATGTATAAATGTCCTGCCCTCAGCCACTGTGCAAGTGTGTGTTCTGGCTCCTTTTTGGGGTTAAAAATTGTTCAGTGCTGGAATGGCTTAAGGACAGTGAGCTACTCATCAGAGCTCATTAGTCAAATATTGTCCTGAAGGTAATGTGCATGGGAGGCAGGTGGAGCCCCCCCTTTGGGGAAGCTAGCCCCTTCCACCTGCCCCCCCCCCCCCCGTTTCTCCCCCGCGGCTGGAGCCACAAGCTCCCTGCACCTGCCCAAAGAAGCCCAGGCCAGCTGCACGGCACCTCCCCTTCCCAGACCCCAAGCTGCACCAGGGAAAAGCATCTCTTCCCTAAGAAGCTTTTGATATGTCCCATGCAGGTTCCGGGACAGCTGAGGAGGCAATATATACTACTCAGCTTCCTGGCTTCATCAATAATCTCTCTGGAGTCCAGGGAGGTTACTGATGAACCCAAGAAGCTGAAGAGCACATACAGCCTCCTCTGTTGCCCAGGAACCTGCACGGGGCATAATAAAGCAAAATTTTCCCTGCCAAACCCTGCAACCGGGAGTCTGGCGGCAGTAATGTGCTCTGTGTAAGGGGACTGTTGGCCCCTCACTAAAACTCAGTGGGGGTGTTTTGGTTGGCTAGCTCCCATTACAAAAAGGAAGGGGAAGGGTGGATGGGAAATCAGGACCCTAAGACTGACAGTCCCTAGGGGCAACGGGGAGAGGCCAATGCTCCAGGTCAGCCTGATTGACAGGACGGGCAGGCTAATGAGGGAGTCAGGGGGTCCCATCCTCCATGTGAGCTGGAATTGCCTGGGTCAGACAGAGTGGGGCTGAGCTGAGGAGAGAGCAGGGGGCCCGAGCTGAGCTGAGGATCAGAGCTGGGCTGGCCAGAGAGAACCAGAGAAGCAGCCCAGGGAGCTGGAGGCCGAGCAGCAGAGAGTGGAGCTGGGGCTGGAGCTTTCCGGAGCCGGGTGCGATGAGTAACTGGGGCCAGCGAGGGGAGGACCCTGGGCAGTGGGCCCAGCGCAGGGAGATGCCACTAGCCAAGAGGCCTTGCAGGGCAGACTTGGAGGGGATCGTAATCCCGATTCGGGGCTGACGCTGGGAAGTAGGGTCCTGCCACCTGAAGGTGTGTGGCCACCGCCAGAGCAAGTGTCCAACCCGCAGCACCCCTGCAGCACAGCCAGGGTGTGAGAAGGAGGCCTGGGACTTGTGCGGAGCAGACTGTGAACTGCCCTTATACTCCAGAGATGTCTATTTGTGATGTCCCTGTGCCACAGAGCGGGGTGATGGGTTTTCCTTTAACCTTTCCCATTTTTTCCCTTATTCTTTTTTTAATTGGTTGCTGTTTAATAAATTGTATGTGCTTTGAACTGTATGCAATGGTCACTGGGTCAGGGAAGTGCCCAGTGCAGAGAAGGAACCCCGGAGTGGGGACACCCCAGCCCCTGTCCTAAGTGACCACGACAAGGTTGGGGGTTGAGCCCCCCCAGGAATCCTGGGCCCAGCCTTGTTGCGGTTACGAGGACTCTGCCAGACAGGAGAGTGGAAGGGGAGCCCTCGAGGTCAGGCAGGGCTCTGGATACAGGGAGTGGGAGCAAGGACTCGGATCCTTCTGCTAGCCCATTTCGCCGGGGCAGTGTATAAGCCAGGAAAGTTCCCCACCATAGCGGGACCATGTGACGAAGTGGGAATGTTCTTAATGTTTTCGCTGAATACTGTGTGGATGCCTCAGTTTCCCCTATGCAGTTCTTAAGTATCTAGGTGGTGGGATAAGGGTGTATGGTTGTTGCAGAGCAAAGGGCCAGTGTACATATATGCCTGACACTTTGTCTCCTGGCAACTGATGGCCTGGGCCCCTCCTCTGCAAAGGTGCCAACTGAAGGTGTTGGAGACAGAGATCAGGTGACCTCCTGGCCCGGGAAGGAGACAAAGCCGAGAGGAGGAGGGGCTGGAGGGGTTTTTCAGTTTGGAGCTGGCTGGGGAAATGGAGGGGTGCCCAGACGGGGCTCTGGCCCCTGGGGCCCCAAGATGGACCTAACTGAGGGGGTCCTGTTTGTACCTGCAAGACCTGTTTTAGACCGTGTTCCTGTCATCTAATAAACCTCTGTTTTACTGGCTGGCTGAGAGTCACGTCTGGCTGCGAAGTGGGGGGTGCGTGCAGGACCTCTGGCTTCCCCAGGACCCCGCCTGGGCGGACTCGCTGTGGGAAGCGCATGGAGGAGCATATGCTGAATGCTCCAAGGAGAGACCCAGGAGGTGAAGCCGTGTGAGCTTCTTGCCCTGAAGACAGTCTGCTCCGAGGGAGAGGAGGCTCCCCAAAGCCCTGACTGGCTTTGTGGGGAGCAGTTCCAGAGCATCGCCCGGGGAATCCGTGACAGACCATTCCCCTGCTTACATATGTATAAATTAAGGCCCCCGAGGCACTTCGGAACTGTGTGTTCTGGGTACTTTTTGGTGTCAAAATATTTCTGGTCTAGTGTGAGGTGGCCAGGCAGGCTTATTAACTCCATAGGCTGCACCAGGAGGGAGAACCAGGGAGCAGGGAATTGATTGCAAGCAGGCTCAGCTCTGCAGAAATAGGCGGGGCCTATAAAGCCAGGAAGCTGACAAAGGCCAGGAGCTACTGCTGGGAAAGGGCAGTCCGACTCCTCCCTGGGAAGAGGCAGAGCAAGGCAGAGAGCCAGGAACTGCAGGAAGCAGTCCAGGGAAGGAGCAGTGAGGGGAAAGCCCAGAACGGCTGAATTGAGGGTCCCTGGACTGGAACCTGGAATAGGGGGCAGGCCTGGGTTCCCCTAGCAGTCACTGAGGGTGTGGGGCAGTGAAGGGGAGGCCGGCCTGGATCACTGGGAAGAACCGAGAATGGAAGGACTTTACCCCGGAAGCGTGGAGAAGGCTGCATGACCTGGCTGGAGGGGCTGAGTCTCACAGTGGATGCTGTGGTTCCTGGGACGAGAGAACACGTGCAGAGATGGTGTGGCTGCGTGCCAACTGTGGCAGCGGGGGGGCGGGGGTTGACCTTGAGAAATAATCCTCCGAGTGACCAAGAGGGGGCACCAGACTTGTGGTGAGTAGAGCACCCCATGGCACCTGGAATGAGTGAATAACCATGTGCTACTAATCAGTTCTCATTGCTGAAATATTGTCCTCAGGGTGATGTAACATACGTATTCATTCAGTTCCCTGAGGCACTTTGAAACCAAGTGTTCTGGATCCTTTTTGGTGTGAAAAGGTGGTTCTGGGCTGTAATGGGTTAATGCAGTGTGCTACTAATTGTTCTAATATCTGAAATATTGTCCTCAAGGTAATGTGCTAGGTGCATAAACATTTTTCCTGGGCTACTTTGGAACTGGTTGTTCCAGGCCCTTGTTAGGGTTAAAGAAATGGTTCTGGGCTGGAATGGGTTAATAAGTGTGCTATTAGGTGGTTCTCATTCCTAAAATATTTTTCTTAAGTTTCTTTATTGCACTGTTTGTTTAAACAGTTTTATTTATTCAAATGCCATTCTGGGCTGTTCTGGCTTCTTCCGGCTTTTACACCATCCTGATTTACAATGGGTGAGTGACAGGAATCTGCCCCAGAGTCTCCAGTGGGTTACACCTGACTTACACCAGGGTCCTGTGTGTTTCCTCCCTCTCCCCCATGGCGTGTAACTCTAGTTCTCTGGTTTCCTTGTCTGGTTCAGCGTTTAAGCTGTTCCTGCTGCTGGTCTCTCAGCCGCAAGGCAGGTCCCTGGCTCCTGCCCGACTCTCCTGGTGCTGCCCCAGGCCTGAGACTTACTTAGCGCTGATGCTCCATCCAGACATTGACCTTTTCCCTGTGGGGCTGCTGGGCTGTTCCTAGCAGCTCCTGTTTCAGCTGCTTCCTTCCCCACTCTCCCTGCTCAGACCCACACCAATGGAGAGCTGTCCTCCCCCAACTCCCCACAAATCTTCCCTCACCCCATATGAAATATGGAGTGATAAGTGAATGAGCTGACAAGGGCCTGCTCCTGTAAATCCTCCCCGGTGAACCATCCTATTGGTGTCAGTGGGATGCTGCTGTGACTAAGAGCTGCTGGGCAGAGGGGGCAGGGCTCATTGGGTAGAGCAGACAATGGCAGGGGGAGGGACAAGGGTTGGGGTGGATGGGGAGAGGGGTAAAGGTGCTGGGGGGTCTCTGGCTGGGAGCAGCTGAGACCTGCTCCCTGTTGTGGAGGGAGCTGGGGTTGGGGGGAGGGGTTCATGGGACTGGTTAGAATCCGGCCCGTTGGCTCAGCCCCAGGGATCCCACAGACATACCTTGCCCCTGATCCCCGCTCTGAGTGTGTCGTACCATGGTGCCCACCCAGACACAACAACCAGCAATGCACCAGCACTGAGCAGAGACACCCCCCCCCCCTCACGCCATCTCTACTCTCCCATGGCGGAATCAGGAGCCCCAACTTTCTGTAGCTCTGACCCTGCGTGACCCTGAGCCTCCCACCATTGCGCAGGTTAAACCATTGGTAGGGGATAGAGCCTTGAGCCCAGACAGTCTGTGCTCACCAGGAACAACAATTACCCTTCTCCAGTGTCTCTCCCCCGAGGATCTCAGCCCTCCCCAGCTGTGCACGTAACCCATTGGCGTGGGTGCTCTGTTCGCCTCGAGTGGCACCGAGCCAAGTTCGAATGAGTCTGCTACAGCCTTGGCTGTGAGCCACGTGGCTTTTAGCTCATGCAGTGGAGTAGCGGCTCACGAACTAAGGCTTTGTCCACACGACCAATGTGAGAGTGCTGCCGGGCTGAGAGCTCTCCCAGGGCACTGTCTACACTGCCGATTTACAGCACTGAAACGGGCAGCGCTCAGGAGGCTGGTTTTTCACCCCCCTGAGCGAGAGAGTTTCAGTGCTGTAAAGTGGCAGTGTAGACAAGGCCGGATACGTTTCAGAGAGCCCAGGTTCAATCCCACCTGCTGATGACCAGGATCTGTTAGCTTTGTACATGTGCACGCCCACACACACACTGCACACAGTCACGCCCTCCCCTCCGAGGTGCATGCTGTGCCGGGATGATTGTGGCAGCTGTTTCACAGCTGGCTCCCAATAAATAGGGTTGCCAACATTGTTAAGGTGTATTTTTATCACGTCCTCATAAGATGATGATGATTTTTATTATAAATAAGCAGCACTCACCTACATTTGCCAGGGGGATTTCTTGCTGCTTTTTGCAACACTCATCAACTCCCAATTTTGTTGCACAGAGGTGGAAAAATAAGGGACGTCCCTTGTACTAAGGCAGTGTTAGCAACCCTATGACCGCTCCGGATGTCTAGTGCGGTACAGCCGTTCAGAGCAGGGAGTGAGGGAGGATCCCGGGTCTGACTGAACCCGTTGGGGCAGGATGGGGCTAACAAGTTGGGACTGGGCCAGGGCCTAGGGTGACCACCCATCCCAAACTGGGCAGGACAGTCCCGAAATATACTTTTGAAGTCCCGGTCCTGGGCTGCATGACACCAGGACAGCATTTGTCCCAGATTCCCTCCAGCACCACTCCACGCCTGCCCTAGGCTCCGGGGTGGTGCCAGCCTCTTCCTGGTGGGGAGCTGAGGTTGGCCTTAGTTGCCACCCCCTTGCCATGAGGCCCCACCCCCTGCTCCTTCTCTTCCCTGAGGCCCTGCCCCTGGCCAGACCAGAAGCCGGAGCTGGGCCATGGTAAGAGCTGCCCAGTAATCCTGGATTGCTGTGGGGAGTCCTGGACAGTGTGCCCCAAGGGGTGAGGACCTGGGCCGGGGGCTGCTCTCCGGCATTAGGGCCAGCCCTAACTGTGAGGGACGAGCCCCCTTTCTGGATTACCCACAGACACCATGCTGGGGCATTGAGGTTCGCACTGACTACAATGGGAGCATGTCCCTCGCCCTGCTTTCTGCAGCACAGAGCCCCCAGTGCCACCCATGGGGCATTCGGCTGAACAATGACTGAGTCAAACTTTTATTGAGTCCCAAACTCCCTCCTTGGATCCTCTCTCCTGCTCACACCTGCATTCTAGTCCCTGGCCCCAGCCCCTAGGGAAAGCTGGCTGGGTGTGGGGCTCCCACAGAAGAGGCTGATTTGCTCTCCAATAGAAGCACTCCCCAAGCAGCAGCTCTGGGAGTTTCTAGCAATAGCCATGAGCCCATCAGTTTGTTTAAGGGAGTTTGTCTCTGTGTCTAGCAGCCCTGTTGGCCGGTTTGGAGGGGCCCAGCATCTCTCAGGAGGTGTTTCCCTGGGGGCTGTTCAAGTTGCTCCCCACCTTGAGGGCTCCGTTTCTTACTGTGAGGGAGAAATTTGTCTTCAACACACTTCATGTGAGTCGGGTCTCGCTCTTACGGGGCTTGGCTGTGAGAGGGCAGGGGGCTCACTTGTGGGGGGACATGGGTGGGTATCTCCTATGGGGGAGCTGTGAGGGAGAGGGAGAGAGCCCAGGCCTGGAGTTTGTCTCTGCATGAAATGACCCACTTCTTCCCCTCTGCTTGGGGGCTGGCTGGGAGGTGAGACCCTTGCAGGCTGCCCCCTCCCCTGAGCGCTATGAACAAGCTCAGTCCATCTATAGCACATCCCATGCCTCTGCCCTGAGCAGGCAGACTCAGCCCTGGGCCGGGGGGTGTCTCCTCACCTCCAGCAGCGCCTTAGTTTATCCTGGAGATTCTGCGGAGACACCAGCTGCCCTGAGATTGGTGCCCAGATCAGTCTGTAGCCACAGCCAGAGCCTAGCACCCAGTTGGGATCAGATTGAATTTTCTTCCCCACTTACTTTGTCACGCTCACCTTCCCCCTCTATGCAGCTGCTTTGTACTCCCCACTTCCCAGGACACATTCCCAGGTGCTCTCAGCCTGCAATGGGCTGTACAGACAGCAAAGCAGGGTGTCCTCCTAGGAGCAGGACTCAGGCCCAGGGTCCTGGCCCAGGGATCCTGTCTGTCCTGCTCTCTGGAGTGACTCGTGATCACGAGTGCCAACCTCAGGGCAGACTGTCAAAAACCGGGCAGACACCCCAAGCTGGCACAGTGTTCTATAACTAGATCTCAACAAGCCAGTAACAAACGTGACCTCCTGATCCCTATAACAGTCTTCCTGTGGAGACCCAGACAGTCCCCTTAAACTCTCCAGCCCAGGGGTCTCCAAACTATGGCCTGTGGGCCACATCCGGCTCACCAGATCCTTCTATCCAGCCCCTGAGCTCCTGCCTGAGAAGGCTAGCCCCTGGCCCTTCCCCTTCTGTCCCCCTTCCCCGCAGCTTCAGCTCACCATGCCACCAGCCCCAATGCTCCGGGTGGTGTAGTCAGGGGGTGGGGAGCAAGGGGGGTTGGGTGGGGGGCTCTGGGGGGCGGTCAGGAGGCGGGGAGCAGGGGGGTTGGATAGGGGTGGGGGGGGGTTTCTGGGATGTGGTCAGGGGATGGGTGGGTTGGATAGGAGGTGTGGGGTCTTGGGGGGCAGTCAGGGTGGAAAGTGGGGGGTCGGATAGGGGGCGGGCCCCTATCCAGCCCTCCATACAATTTCTGAACCTCGATGTGGCTCTCAGGCTGGAACAGGGATGGCCAAACTTTTTGGCCTATCTCGCCATCCCCGCGAGCCAGACTTTTATCGGTGGTCACTTACACCAAAAATCACATCACATCAGGTTGCTTCCAGTTCCAAGAGACCAGTCACTTCCCACAGATCAATTGGTACCCTCGATCTTACACCAAAGACAACAACTGTAGCCAATCCTGTAACAAGACATCTAAAGGTTTATTCACTAGGGAAAAGGAATAAGTTATTTACAGGTTAAAGCAAGCAAACATATACACCAATGAGTTACCATCTAAATCCTAAGAGTGACAAAGTTGTAGTGAACTGTCAAGTTCAAGTGTCTTTCAGGATAACCCAGGAGCCAGTCCCTAGGGATCTCTGGCTTCAGTTTAGTGTCTCTGTCCCTGTGAGTTCAAACAGCAAAGAGATGGAAATTTTACCTCCCTGTTTTGTTTTTACACCCCTTCACTGAGGGCTTGTCTACACTGGCAAGTTACTGCACTGAAACTTTCTTGCTCAGGGGTGTGAAAAAACCTGGGTCCCTTAGGGACAGCTCTGGTGGTGGCCAATAGGAATCAGGCACTCAGCTGCCACTGTGCTGACCCCATGGCAGGAGGAGGAGAGGTGACCAACCCTGAGTGGGTTGGGTTGTTTTCCCACCTGACCTGATCCTGACCTGATGCTCATAGTTGGGTTGGGCCACAGGGATTTAATGCACAATAACACCGTAGGCAGGCCACACGCCACACTCAAGTTGTAACACAAAACCTTAACTCTTATCTCCGTAACATCATCTTGTCATACGCGTGTGATAGGCGCCCATGAATTGCTGAGCTGTATGATGGGGACATAGGAGGTCAGAGCTGAGTTCTGTGTTGTAGTGTTAGAAGTCCCCACAGTATTTCAGAGTCTGACTGAACTTGCACACTTTGTAAAATGTACAATTAATGGCTTTAAAACAAAGATTTCTTACAAGATGGTGCAGTTTGTCCCCATTGTAATCTTCCCTCCGACTGTTTTCTCCCCTATTTCCCATCTCAGAATATGCCCAAAGATGGAAATTCTCTTGGACCTTCCCAGCCCAATAGAAAACTTCTGTCTCTGCATTTCCTGTGCATTGTGTTCTCCCCTGTCCTGCACATTGTCCCCTCAGACTCAGGTAAGAATCCCTGTGTCGCATGCAGGGCAATGCAGTGTTGTCATGTACTGTATGGATTTATGCTTTGGTGCCACTAAGAGCAGAGGCACTTTACACAATTCTGAGAAATCCGCTTTAGTGGGGGTCTTGAAAGGGACCTACGGGATCAATGGGATTTGGGCACCTAAGTCTGTTTGATCCCTTTGAAAATCCCAGCCTCAAAACTCTTTGCTCCTCTCCTGTGTTGATAACAGTGCAAATTGGTGTAATGTCACCATCAGAGAAGCAATAGGAATACATAGGGTACATTACAGGTACTTTCATGCTAACTCCTGTTTTCAGTCAAATGTACTTTTCTCAGGCAGTTCCTCCCTGGCTAAAATATCCCAGGATTCCCCTTAGACCAGAGATTAATTGCCGTGTGAAATCAGCTCTTTAAGATCCTGTGGTCAAAATTTGGTCTTAAAATTCTGAATAATGTTTTGCAATATTTAATAGCACAAATGCTGATTCTTTCCTGCCATAGGGCTGCACCAGCAGCATAAAGCGGCCATAGAATCATAGAATATTAGGGTTGGAAGAGACCTCAGGAGATCATCTAGTCCAACCCCNTATGTGAAATCAGCTCTTTAAGATCCCGTGGTCAAAATTTGGTCTTAAAATTCTGAATAATGTTTTGCAATATTTAATAGCACAAATGCTGATTCTTTCCTGCCATAGGGCTGCACCAGCAGCATAAAGCGGCCATAGAATCATAGAATATCAGGGTTGGAAGGGACCTCAGGAGGTCATCTAGTCCAACCCCCTGCTCAAAGCAGGGCCAACACCAACTAAATCATCCCATCCAGGGCTTTGTCAAGCCGAGCCTTAAAAACCTCTAAGGAAGGAGATTCCACCACCTCCCTAGGGAACCCATTCCAGTGGTTCACCACCCTCCTAGTGAAATAGTGTTTCCTAATATCCAACCTAGACCTCTCCCACTGCAACTTGAGACCATTGCTCCTTGTTCTGTCATCTGCCACCACTGAGAACAGTCTAGATCCATCCTCTTTGGAACCCTCCTTCAGAAAGTGAGTGGATGCTATTGTAGGTGGGAAGAAACCTGTCTTAGCTTCCTGCACAGCCAGGGGACACAGTCTAGCAATTGGCTGGGTTCAGCACAGAACTTTTGGCATTCTACCCCTCTCACTTAATCAGTCATTGGCCATCTGTGAACCAACATCACCTGTGAGAGTGAAGCCAGTGGAGAGGGCATTTAGGGGCCATTTTATCGACCGTGTAGGGCAAAATCTTACCAAGCCATCACTTGAAGGCTATGTCAGAAGAATACATTTAGAAAACTGAATTGCTGCATCACATATATTTTCTACATGCTGATTGTTTATTATTTCCTATGCCTCTATAGGTAATAATAAACAATCACCAGATAGGATCAGACCAGACATCCATCTAGTCCAGTATCCTTTCTCTGACATGGGACAGCACCAGATGGCTCAGAGGAAGGTGAAATAAATCCTATAATGGACATATATGGAATAACCTGCCATTATGGGACATTTCCTCCTAGTTTCCCATCAGTTAGAGCGAAGGTTCCCCAAATTTTTCTTATTGCGTATCCCTTTCCAGATCTACCTGCTGCCCATGCACCTGTGCCAGAAAACGGACTTTATATTTTAACCCTTTTAATACCAAAGCATTGTACAAAATGTACAAATTATAATACACATGAACATAGGACTATAATAGCAACAATACATATCATTTACAGTTTTAGTTTTAATGTACACTTACTTTTGCCCAATTTAAGCAATGGCCCATTAATACTGCTCACCATTAATGTGATGAATGAGATTGTTCGAGCACAGGCGCATAATGTTTGGAGTGGTAGCTGAAAGTTTGAGTTGGTAAGTGGTTTTCTACCCAAAGATGCTGACGATACTTTGATTTCATTCTAGTGAGTGACTGGAAAATCCATTTTCACACAAGTAAATTGTAACAAACTGCATCAAAACCTTTACAGCCCTGTCTGACAAGGGGAACTTTGTTTGCGTTTTGATCCAAAACTCTTTTGTTGGAACTCCAGCCTGAGTCTACCATCAGTTGAGATGTCCAGAAGATTCTCCTGTTCTTTTATGGACAAATCTTGTGGTGTTAGAGGGTTTATCCCTTCACCCTCTCACTCCCTGGTTCTTCTCACGTAAACAGAGAGCCGCAATACCAAAAGTCCGAAGTTGCAGACAATTCGATGTTTATTGGGATTAACTTCCAGCAAGCAATGATTCCAATTTCCTTTTTTCCCAAATTACTTCCTGTTTGCCCCCAATTTATATAGTAATATTCTCAGCTATATCTCAACCAATCATTTTAATGAAATTTAATTAACCAATCCTAACGTATTGTAACATGATTATCTAACCAATGATATCCCACCACCTTCATTGGTTTACACCCAGCACAATTAATTATACAGCAGACACAAACAATCAAAGAACCAGACAGAGACCATACAGATTAACAGTAGAGAAGTGGGGACCATAAAGACAAAATAAAAAAGTGAGGGTTTCACAATCACAACTATTGATAGGTGTTCTTGCCAGACAGGATGCTATGAAACTAAGTTTTCTTTAAATCTTCTAGGCTCTTCCCTTTCTCTGAAGGCAATAGATTGGATCGTCTAACAGCCCTAAATTGCCTTATTTCAATGTGTCTGAGGACATGACCATACGCTTCCCAGTTTATGGCTGCCCCTGCTGTTTAGCCAAAGGCTTAGATTAAGAACAAGGCCTTAGATTATCCGTGTGAGAAGGCCTATAAACAGGCAGACTGTGATTTTTTGACTCTTGTTTTGTACCTCTATAACTAGCTAAGTGATAAGAATTCACCTAAATCCTTAAAGTACAGGCCTTTGCAGACAAGCCTGAATATCTATATCCTAACAGTATGGGTGTGATGGGATCCCCAGGGTGCAGCCTGGGACTGTGGAACCGCTGTGCCCCCTGAACCCTCTCCACCCCAGGCTGTCTCTCACAATGCCCTGCTAGTGACCAGGAGCAACCCCTCCAGGTGCTGTGATCACTCCGCACAACCGCATGTGGAGACCCCACACCCAGTTAGATCGCATGAATGCTCCCAGAGCCATTCATGAATCACACAGAGAAAGGCACCAACCAGATCCTTCCTAGCATTGTACCTCGGGAATATGCCATCTAATTTATTAATTGGTTCACCACTTCATCAATGGAAAGTGGATATACAGCAGCCTTTGATAACTGAGCAATTTACCATTCACTTCAGGCAAACTCACTGGTAAAGATAAACAGTTAAACAAGTTTATTGACTATAAAAGGTAGATTTTTAAGTGGTATTAAGTGATAGGCAAAAAGTCAGTTAGTTACCAAAAGAAATAAAATGTAAGCATGCAGTCTAAACTCTCAGCCCTATTAGACTAGGCAGCAACTAGACTAAGCAACAAGGACAAGTGCCGAGCTCTGCACTTAGGAAGGAAGAATCCCATGCACGGCTACAGGCTGGGGACCGACAGGCTAAGCAGCAGTTCTGCAGAAAAGGACCTGGGGATTACAGTGGATGAGAAGCTGGATATGAGTCAGCAGTGTGCCCTTGTTGCCAAGAAGGCCAACGGCATATTGGGCTGCATTAGTAGGGGCATTGCCAGCAGATCAAGGGAAGTGATTATTCCCCTCTATTTGACACTGGTGAGGCCACATCTGGAGTATTGTGTCCAGTTTTGGGGCCCTCACTACAGAAGGGATGTGGAAAAATTGGAGAGAGTCCAGCGGAGGGCAACAAAAATGTTTAGGGGGCTGGAGCACATGACTTCTGAGGAGAGGCTGAGGTAACTGGGATTGTTTAGTCTGCAGAAGAGAAGAATGAGGGGGGATTTGATAGCAGCCTTCAACTACCTGAAGGGGGGTTCCAAAGAGGATGGATCTAGACTGTTCTCACTGGTACCAGATGACAGAACAAGGAGTAATGGTCTCAAGTTGCAGTGGGGGAGGTTTAGGTTGGATATTAGGAAACACTATTTCACTAGGAGGGTGGTGAAGCACTGGAATGGGTTACCTAGGGAGGTGGTGGAATCTCCTTCCTTAGAGGTTTTTAAGGTCAGGCTTGACAAAGCCCTGGCTGGGATGATTTAGTTGGGATTAGGTCCTGCTTTGAGCAGGGGGTTGGTCTAGATACCTCCTGAGGTCCCTTCCAACCCTGATATTCTATGATTCTAGGAGCAGTTTTCTCACCACACTGGACTTTGCAGTCCATAGCACACAGATTTCTCCCTTGAAATCTGGGCCAGTCCCCTCAGTTGGAGTCTTAAGTGTTTAGCGTCCTTATTGCTTGCAGTGTAGGTGGGTGAAGGAGAAAGGCCCCTCTGTGGGCCCCTGTGTTTGGTTTTTATACCCTCAGTCCCATGTGCTTGGGGAGCACAAGTCCAGGCATGTCTGGGGACCTTGCTGAGTCCCCAGGGAAAGTTGAGCAATTCCCCTGCTGTGGCCTCATGCAGGTGAGTCATTGCATTGTAGCTCCCTTGCTGGACAATGGTTGTTGATGGGTTGATTGACACCCCGCCCGGGTGCTGTTGCCTCTGAGGGAGCTAATATCTGGCTGATTCCCCAATTTACAGCATGTTTTAGTGACAGCATACAACACACTCACATAATTTAATATGCATTGATGATATACATATATGGACAGAGAAATGATTTTTGGCAGATCCTAACCTTTCCCCTGATACCTTACATGGCATGGTTTACATGTAATATCACAATTATATACAAGATGAAGAATATGGGGGTTACAGGGCACTCCTCCAAGGTACACCTCTACCCCAATATAACGCGACCTGATAGAACACGAAATTGGCTATAACGCGGTAAAGCAGTGCTCCGGGGGGGCGGGGCTGCGCACTCTGGCGGATCAAAGCAAGTTCGATATAACGCGGTTTCACCTATAACGCGATAGGATTTTTTGCCTCCCGAGGACAGCGTTATATCGAGGTGGAGGTGTATAGAGTGTCACAGTGGGTACTGCAGAAATTTTTTTGAAAGGGTAGTGGACCCATCGGTTTACGTTTCTCATTGAGGGAAAGTACTCAGTAATTGCTTCACCAATTCACTGAGCTATTGCTTGCTGCCATCTTTAACACTGTCTTGCAATTGTAGTTCATTCATTGTCAGGCATTCATGCATGTTTGGGAAAAACTTGGTGTTTTTCTCTGCACAGTGAGCCCAGAATTCCAGCTTTTTTTATTGACTCAGTTTTGTCCTGGACGTTGAAGATGGTTGCATTGAGCCATTGAAGCCCTAGATTTAGCTCATTCAGATGAGAGAATATATCTGACAAGAAGTCCAGCCATGAGAGCCAGGCCATGTCATGCGGATAGTGAGAGTGGGAATGGGTCCTCTGTGTTTATAAAAACAACAACAACAAACCCTTGAACTACGAGTGAGGTTCAAAAAACGTGCCAAGACCTTGCCCCATGACAGCTATCGAACCTCCAGGTGGAGCAATAGATTGACATGCTTGCTTCCTGTCTCATTAATAGACTGGGAAAGATCCTGGAATTCAAGGGTCAAGCTTTTATAAAGTTTATCATCTTCACAGCATTGTCCAGCAACTCCTTCAAGTTGGTAGGCATGCTTTTGGCAGCACGTGCTTCCCTATGTATACTGCAATGCACTCACATAGCATTGGGAATGACTGCTCTGATGTGTGTTACTACTCCACTATGCCTACCAGTCATTGGCTTTGCTCCAGCACTGCAGAGACCAATACATCATGACCAGATGATATCACATTAATTTATGAACCTGTCAAGCAATAGGCAAATCTTCCCAGCTGTTCTGGCAGGCAGCAACTAGCAAACAAAATGTCCTCCTGTATTACACCTTCGTAAATGTACCACATGTACCCCAGAAGGTGAGCTACGCAACTGACCCCGCACTTTACAGTGATTGGAGGTGGAAATGTGTTATATAAAATACGGTAGTTAATTTACTTCCAGATGTACCAATGAACACAGATATGCTAATGTACAGAGCCCTCACCTCCGATCACCGTACAGCGTGGGTTCAGTTGCCCACCAACTGTCCAGTCTAACTAAGCTCAGCACTTAGGGTTTTTCCCCCCAAGTGTATAGGTTGCACTATAACTATCTGCATATAACAGTGAACTATGGACAAATGACTAAAGACAGATAGTGTTAAAAAAATCTCATAAGGCATCAGTGATGAGAAGTGAAGTGATGAAATGTGTAGTTTTTCTTCCCCTTTATTCAGTTTCAAACACGACACCTTTCAGATTCAGTGAGTGACCTTGTGTACTGTTCTAATCCATTACATCTAGGTTAATACATCATGCCCAGCACCATGGTATCAAAGCACCCTCTGATATCTGAATGCCTTGTGCTTGTATTAGAGAGAGGACAAAAAGGAGCACTTGGTTTCTCATGTCCTCTCTTATTCATCTCCTCTACACCAAACCATCCCAGTCTTTTCATTTCCTTCTTTTATGTACAGAAATCTCTCCCTGTCTCTACTAATCGTTAGTTACAATTATGTAGACAGCACCCGGAAGAGTGCAGCAGCCATCTAGAAATGACAGATCCCTGCCCAGGGAGCTTACACTTCACCCATTAACCCTCACAATGTCCATGGGATCTCGCAATTATCCCACCTACCCGGGGGAAAGGGGTAGAGAGATTACGGCCACAAAGTGAGTCAATGGTGGAGCTGGGACTAGAACCCCATTGTTTCTGGCTTCCAGCCCCACATTCAGTCTGTGGGACTCATCCTGCCACCCAGGATATATAGCCTGGCCTGTTTTCAGTTCTTTTTTGCCTATAATTTCTGTCCTGTTTCTTTAACAGTGAATTTCAAAGTGGTCAGTCCTGCTCAACCCCTGATGGTGTCTGTGGGTGAAGATGCCCTGTTGCCCTGCCACCTCAGCCCCAGGATGAATGCCAAGGACATGGAGGTGAGGTGGTTCCGGTCCAGCTTCCCTGAAGTGATCCATTTGTATCAGGATGGGAAAGACCAGCCTGAGCAGCAGATCCTGGAATACCAGGGGAGGACAGAGCTGCTGAGAGACAACATCACTGAGGGAAGCATTGTCCTGAGAATACACCGCATTAGGCCTGCTGACGAAGGACAATACAGCTGCTTCTTCCAGTCTAGCACCTTCTATGGAGCAGCCTTGTTGGAGCTGAAGGTGGCAGGTCAGTAGTTCGGGCTGATCTGCGGATTCTCCCAATTAGGGTTGCCACATTTTAGAAAATAATTGATGACATTTAGTTGCTGTCGGGTGAAGATTCATCGATTCTAGGACTGGAAGGGACCTCGAGAGGTCATCAAGTCCAGTCCCCTGCCCTCATGGCAGGACCAAATACTGTCTAGACCAGGGGTAGGCAACCTATGGCACATGTGCCGAAGGCAGCACGTGAGCTAATTTTCAGTGGCACTCAC
>QXTE01000678.1:30431-43549 GCA_003942145.1 Platysternon megacephalum
TAGCATCTGGAGCAGAGATTCCCAGGATGCAGTGCTTCCCTGCTTTTTCTGGTCCCAGAATTCAGTGTGGTTCTCTGCTCTCCATTCTGTATGCTAATGGAGATGTCTTAATCTTGTCACCCTTGTCAGGAGGGGTCTAGGTGTGTCTCCCAACGCCCTTCACTGCTCTCTGCAAATTTTCTTCCTCTGATGGGTTTTGGTTTAAGCAGAGGGGGGGGAGGGGGTGTCTTCCATGAGTCAGGCTGGATACTGCACCCTGGTTCCCCAAGAACACAGAGGTGTGCTGGATACTGCACCCTGGTTCCCCAAGAACACAGAGGTGTCTGGTATCAGACCCTCCAGCAGCACAGGGCCCCCCGCCCACAGTCACCGCTCCTGCCCCATGCTGGGCAAGGAGGCAGCCCCATCCCTCATCCCCAGTGAGGCTACAGTCAGGGGCAACAGCAGGGGAGGAGGCACACGCAGCACCCCCCGGCACCCACCACGGGGGAGGCGAGGGAGATTCCTGGACCTGAGAGGGGCCCTAGGAGCACATGCAGTGACAGTGGTGGGGGTGAGTGTGCTGCTGGGGGGGCAGGAAAGGGGGGCTCCTCCCCCAGAACTTGCTGCTGCCGGCAGGGAAAGGGCTGGGGGGGAGTCCTCTCTGGCCCCTGTCCCGGAGCAGCCTGCCTGCACCCCAAACCTGCCCCACCCTAGAGCCCACACCCCTAGCCAGAGCTTTCAGCCCCCCACCGCACCCTCAACCTTCTGCCCAAGCCCTGAGCCCCTCCAGCACCCCAAACCTCTCATTCCCAGCCCCAGCCAGAGCCCTCACCCCCACACTCCTACTCTCGCCCTGAGCCCCTCCNCTCTGCCCAAGCCCTGAGCCCCTCCCACACCCCAAACCCCCCATTCCCAGCCCCAGAGCCCTCATCCCCTACACCCCTATTCTCATCCTGAGGCCCCCCACACTCCAAACCCATCTTCAGCCACAGCCCTCACCCCTGCACCCCATCCCTCTGCACCCCTCCCATCCCCTAACTCCCTCCCAGAGCCTGCACCCCAATCCCCTGCCCCAGCCTAGGGCCTGCACCCCAGACCTCCTCCCTCACCCAAACTCCCTCCCAGAGCCTTGGGCAGGTGGGGGCGGAGTTTGGGTGGGGGCGGGTTCTGGGCACCACTAAAGTTTCTACAAACCTGCCACCCCTGCGCGGGAGGTCTCTGGAGGGGACAGTCAGGGAGCAGGGGGGGTTGGATGGGGCCTGGGAGTCCTGGGTCTGTGAGGGGGCAGGGGGTGGATAGGGGTCAGGGCAATCAGGGGACAGGGAGCAAGGAGGGTCCTGGCGGGGGCAGTTAGGGTGGGGGGGTCTCTGGAGGGGGTGGTCAGGGGACACGGAGCTGGGGGGGTTGGGGTTTCTGAGGGGGGCAGTCAGGGGGCGGGAAGTAGGAGGGAGTGGATGGGGGCAGGACAGGGGCGGTGCTAGGGCGGGGCTCCCTGGGTGCACACCCTAATGAAATGTGCTGCGCACGCCTATGGTGAGGGAACTGCCGCAGGCATAACAAAGTCAAGGAGGTCAACTGGCAGTCTGGAGCCAAGTTGCAGACCTGCCACTTTTGCAACAAGCTACATGCCATATGTGGCAGAGACCCCACTGAACACCATGGATACCTCCAAGGATCCTGAAACACAGCCCCCAGCTGTGAACAGTGAGGAGGAGGACCAAGAAGAGGAGGAGATTGGGAGATCTGTGGCAGGGGGACCCAGCTACGCTGTGAACCAGGATCTTTTTGAGACTCTGCCAAAGTATAGCCAGTCCCCCCAGATGAGCATGCAGGAGCACATGAAGGAACATCAGGTAAGGCTGCATTTTTTTCATTACAATTTGTAAATGGAGCCATTACCACCTGCCCCAATCCCAAGTCTGAAGCACAGAAGTATTGACTTTTAATTGTTTTTCTTTTCCTAGTCATACAGCTAGAGATTGAGTGGTATCTACTTTCGAGGCTCTTGTATGCACAGTTATGTGGGGAGGTGGGGAGGGCATGAGGAGTGGATTGTTTCTGTACAGAGGAATTGTATTGTACAGGGATATCTCAAGGAAACTTTCAAATGAGTTACTCTGTAATTCTGTTCTGAAGGTTTCTAGGGTGGCAGCCTTAATTTTTCCTCCATGGTAGGACACTTTCCCACAACAGTCCATGATGACTTCAGCAGACACCATTACTGCAAACAAGCTAACAGCACAGCACCCTGGGCACTTACAGGATACCAGCAGCAGCTGTCCTTTCTGTGCCTCCTAGAATCATACAAGATTAGGGTGGAAGAGACCTCAGGAGGTCATCTAGTCCAACCCCCTGCTCAAAGCAGGACCAACCCTAACTAAATCATCCCAGCCAGGGCTTTGTCAAGCCCGACCTTAAAAACCTCTAAGGAAGGAGATTCCACCACCTCCCTAGGTAACCCATTCCAGTGCTTCACCACCCTCCTAGTGAAAAAGTTTTTCCTACTATCCAGCCTAAGCCTCCCCCACTGCAACTTAAGACCACTACTCCTTGTTCTGTCATCTGCCACCACTGAGAACAGCCTAGCTCAGGGGTAGGCAACCTATGGCACATGTGCCGAAAGGGGCACACGAGCTGATTTTCAGTGGCACTCACACTGCCCGGGTCCTGGCCACCGATCCGGGGGGCTCTGCATTTTAATTTAATTTTAAATGAAGCTTCTTAAACATTTTAAAAACCCTATTTACTTTACATACAACAATAGTTTAGTTATATATTACATACTTATAGAAAGAGACCTTCAAAAAACGTTAAAATGTTTTACTGGCATGCGAAACCTTAAATTAGAGTGAATAAATGAAGACTCGGCACAACACTGCTGAAAGGTTGCCGACCCCTGGCCTAGCTCCATCCTCTTTGGAACCCCCCTTCAGGTAGTTGAAAGCAGCTATCAAATCCCCCCTCATTCTTCTCTTCTGCAGACTAAACAATCCCAGTTCCCTCAGCCTCTCCTCATAAGTCATGTGCTCCAGCCCCCTAACCATTTTTGTTGCCCTCCGCTGGACTCTTTCCAATTTTTCCACATCCTTCTACTGTGGGGCCCAAAACTGGACACACTACTCCAGGTGAGGCCTCACCAATGTCGAATAGAGGGGAATGATCACGTCCCTCGATCTGCTGGCAATGCCCCTACTTATACAGCCCAAAATGCCGTTAGCCTTCTTGGCAACAAGGGCACACTGTCGACTCATATCCAGCTTCTTGTCCACCGTAACCCCTAGGTTCTTTTCTGCAGAACTGCTGCCCAGCCACTCAGTCCCTAGTCTGTAGCAGTGCATGGGATTCTTCCGTCCTAAGTGCAGGACTCTGCATTTGTCCTTGAACCTCCTCAGATTTCTTTTGGCCCAATCCTCTAATTTGTCTAGGTCCCTCTGTATCCTATCCCTACCCTCCAGCATATCTACTACTCCCCCCCAGTTTAGTGTCATCTGCAAATTTGCTGAGAGTGCAGTCCACACCATCCTCCAGATCATTAATGAAGATATTGAACAAAACCGGTCCCAGGACCGACCTTTGGGGCACTCCACTTGATACCGGCTGCCAACTAGACATGGAGCCATTGATCACTACCCGTTGAGCCTGACGATCTAGCCAGATTTCTATCTACTTTATAGTCCATTCATCCAGCCCATACGTCTTTAACTTGCTGGCAAGAATACTGTGGGAGACCGTATCAAAAGCTTTGCTAAAGTCAAGGAATAACACATCCACTGCTTTCCCCTCATCCACAGAGCCAGTGGATTCTCCTTTCCCCCTCATATTAGCCTCTCAGGGGATCCTGTCCATCAGTTCCCTGAGGGAGTCAGTCTGCTTTTCTGAAGTCCAGGGTCCGTATTCTGCTGCTCTCCTTTCTTCCTTGTGTCAGGATCCTGAACTTGACCATCTCATGGTCACTGCTGCTCAGGTTGCCACCCACTTCTATTTCCCCTACCAGTTCTTCCCTGTTTGTGATCAGCAGGTCAAGAGGAACATGGCCTCTAGTTGGTTCTTCCAGGACTTGTACCAGGAAGTTGTCCTCACCACTCTCCAAAAACTTCCTGGATTGTCTGTGCCACATCCACCATGTCTGGGACTGGAAAGCAATGCAGTACCATTCCAAAGCTGAAGTATCAATTACCATGTCGTCTTTTACTCCTGGGGGAATTCTGCAATAAGTTAAAAATTCTGTGCACAATATTTTAAAATTTTTGCATATTTGTCAAAATAACACAATATAATTATTTTGGGAATTTATTTTAAAATACCTGTCAGCAAGTATGTTTGTAACAATACAGAGAATGAAAAAAATTCAGGAAATGTTTTTTGACAAATAGATTTCTTATTAGCCATATTAATACAGAATCTGAGCAATAATTCATATAAACTACAATACAGGACCATGTTTCCCACACTCCTCAGAAGCAGTGCAAAGGCTTCGGGGAGTCAGGGTAACGGAGGAGCTGACTGGAAGTGACTGCTGGAAGGAGCCTGGGTGTGGGTGGGAGAAGTATGGTGTGACAGATTGGACCCCTTGGGATGTCCCCTTGGGTGCTGGGACACGACCGAGACAGATTCTTCTGCCAGCGTGTGCCCCCCTTTTCCTGGATTTGCTGGGCTAGGCTCACTCCAGCCAAGAACACACAGGCAGGGCCACACCCAGCTGCACAGAGACCAAGACCCATTCTGAGAAGACTCAGCTAAAGAGACTTGCCACAGCACCCAGATATCCACCCTCCTCCCCCCGCTTGGAGTACAAACCCAAAGTTGTATGAAATTTGCCTCTTCCCTCAGTGTGGAAGAGTGTTCAGAGTTTCTTGCTCTCCCCCAGTTAGAAATAACATAAACTGGGTTATATTATAAACCAGAAATAAATGTATTAACTATAACTGGTGTATCTTAAGTAGTTAAGGAGGTGGCAGATGACTAAGAAAATAAAACAGAGCACGCAAACTAAGCTTAATATACTAAAGAAACTTGTTGCATGTGAGTTACCACCCTAAATATTGTTCTAATAATCTTCACAGGCCAGATGCCCTTCCAGCCTGGACCCAGTTCATAGAATCATAGAACTTAAGATCAGAAGGGACCATTATGATCATCTAGTCTGACCTCCCGCATGATGCAGGCCACTGACCCACCCACTCCTGAAATAATTTTCTCCCTTGACTAAGCTATTTGAAGTCCCCAAATCTTGATTTAAAGACTTCAAGTAGCAGATAATCCTCCAGCAAGTGACCCGTGCCCCATGCTGCGGAGGAAGGTGAAAAACCTCCAGGGCCTCTGTCAATCTACCCTGGAGGAAAATTCCTTCCCGACCCCAAATATGGCAATCAGCTGAACCCCGAGCATGCAGGCAAGATTCTCCAGCCAGACACTCAGGAAAAAGACTTTCAATATCCCAACATTGACCCTCGGTACTAAATACCAGTGGTGGCACATTATTGACCTCTGTTCAGTCTTAGTTGTTTCCAGCAGTCATCTCGGGTGGGGTAGCTGGGGAGAACTGATGACCAGGACTCCCCACCCTTAAATAGGATTTGCATAAGGCAGGAGTCCTTTGTTTCCTAGTTTGAAACAACCCCCCCCCCCCCCCCCCCCCCCCCAGCTTCTCCTGTGAAAACTCAAGATGGGTTCCAGGATCAGGTGACATGGTCACATGCCTCTGTAAGCCCCTGTGGCCATTCTTCACAGGCTGACCAGGGCCTTACCCATACGCAAAGTACGCAGCTGCGTAGGGCACCAGGAAATTTGGGGCACCACATTTCCTGGTGCCCTGCACAGCTGCATACTACTCCAGCCCCTGCTCCGCCTTTTCCCCATAGCCCCCCCCCCTGCTCTGCCCCAGCCCCGCCTCTTCCTGCCCCTGCTCCACTCCAGCCCCACCCCCACTCCACCTCTTTCCCCATAGCCCCCGCCCCGCCTCTTCCTGCCCCCGCCCCTGCTCCACTCCAGCCCCGCCCCTGCTCCACCTCTTTCCCCATAGCCCCAGCCCCGCCCCCACTCCCTGAGCTCTGCAGCGGGGGTTGGGCCTGCACTCACCAGCAGCGGGAAGTGCAGGGACCCGGTACCAGCCTGCTCTGCTCCGCCGGTGAGTGCTGGGGGGTGGTTCCCCCTGGCCTCCCAAGCCACCCCCCCGCCCCCGCGGAGGCCTGGGGCCAAACACCTCCCCTCTCCCCCGCAGGAGCGCTGCGTAGGGCCCCAGAATAGCTAGGGACGGCCCTGAGGCTGACCCCCACATCCACAGGAAGACGAAGCTCCTTTACAATTCATTGTCAGCGCTGATGGGCCATCAGCACTGTCTGGCTTTTCCATTGTTGTTCCTGAAGGGGTAGTTGTGGGTGTCACCCAAAGTAGCACATCTGAAATATAGATACATAGTCAATATTCCTAATTTCAGAGTCAGAAATAATACATGCATACAAACAGGATAATCTTATTCAGTAAATCATAACCTTTCCAATGATCTCACAAGAGTTATCTGGCATAAAGCATATCTTAGTTACGTCATATTCCTACCACAAGCATATTTTAGTAAAGAATATGGAGTAAATGTCACATGGAACAGGTGGGTTTTTTTGTGTGTTTTGTTTTGTTTTGGGAGGGGGGAACGGGGAGGGATTGTTAGGGAGCATACCATGGCTGACACCTAGCCTCTCCCAATGACTCAGGCACATCTGCCTCTGTCCCCATGTGTCTGTGTCCTCACTTGGCCACCCCCCATCCCCATTTGACCCTGTGCCTCCACTCCCATTCAGCCCTGCCTCAGTGTTCCCTCCCCCAATAGCCCTTATGAAACCCAGTCTGCCCCCCCACCGCCCACCCCGGAACCTGATGTGCCCCACATTGTCTGTCCTCCTATAACCTCATCTCCTGCCTTGGCCCTACTGGCAGGACACTGCCTTAAGGAAGGCGGCAGCTTCTTCTTTCCTACCGGCAGCTGGGGCAGTAGGGCTGCTCTGTTCTAGTGCCTGGTGGGGAAAAAGGCATAACTGCAGCAACTTTCTGGCAGAAGTTATTTTCTGCAGAAAAAGATTTGCTCAGCACATGAACTCTGTATAGGAGCATAGAATACCCCCAGGAGTATTTTAAAGTTTTATGTGAATGAGGGGAAAGGGAGTTCTGAAAATTTGTCTTTCACTGTCCATTATAACTATAAATACAATGGTGCATTTGTGTGTTTTTATCTGTAGCTGCTACTGTTTTGGTCTTCAGTCACTCCAGCCACACCTGTGGAACATCTGACGCTCAGTAAGAGGAGGAAGAAGAGAACTGGGGAGGACATGTTTGCCAAGATCCTGCAACCTAGTGCAGCATCGGACCATGAACATAGGACCTGAAGGGTGGATATTGCAGATACCCTGGAAAAGGAGACAGAAGAAAGCCAAAGTCCAAGAGAGAAATTCACTGGGATATCTTGGGGCTTCTCCAGCAACACACACAAATACTTCAATCTCTTGCTGAACTACATGTTCAACAAGTGCAGCCTTGTCTCCATTGTAACACCTCCCTAAGCGCGCGCGTCCCCCCCTCCCCCCCCAAAAAAATTCAGTGTGAAATCAGGGGACAGCTTCACATGCACCGATTTATGAAAGATGGTGTATGTGCAGAGAAAAATGGACTGAAATGGATACCAATGTCCCTTTGTTAAAAGATTAACTTCCAGTCACTTACAAACAAAAACAGATGGAACTTTTATTTTAATTGCACACCATTATTTTGCATTGCTTTGTTATGTAATAAGAGGGTTTTTTGAAAAATAAATGCATCTTTAATTCACAGCATCTACCTCTCAGTGCCTAGCACTACTGGTCACAGCCACTACTTGTAACTGTACAGGGCCACAGAATTATTATGCTGTGCTGCATCTAGGAGTTATCAATGTACAGCAAGCTCTGCGTAACTCACAGGTGCATAAACAAACAGTGTTATAATGATCAATCATATGGACACCAAGCACTACAAAATACGTGAAATCCCCAAAACTTCAGGACAACATACAGCACAGTGTATAACAATCAACTACAGTGATGGGGTAACATTGCTCTTTCAAGCAGCATAGCTCCACATCGAGCTCTTCTAAAGGCCCTTGTGTCTGGCTGTTCAAATTCAACAGCCAGCCTCCATCCCAGGGGCAAGATTTCCTCCTTTGCTTCACAGATATCATGCAGAACACAACAGGCAGCTCTAGCCATTGGGATATTTGTCTCACTGAGATCCAATCTTGTGAGTAAACAATGCCAGCGTCTTTTCAATCTTCCAAAAGCACCTTCAACTGTCATTCTGAAACTGCTGAGCCAGAAGTTGAATCTTCCTTTGGTGCTGCTCAGGTGCGTGATGTATGGCCACAGAAGCAAGGGCTAGGTTCTGTCCCCCAGAATCACTGTTGGCATTTCCATATTGCAATGGTGATCTGCTGGTCAGGAAAGAATGTCCCTGCTTGCATCTTTCTGAACAGTCCTGTGTTCTTAAAGATGTGAGCATCATGCACCTTCTCTGACCAGCTCACTTTGATATCAGTGGAGCATCCCTGGTGATCCACCAATGCTTGCATAAATATGGAAAAATAGCCCTTTCTGTTGATGTACTCTATGGCAAAGTGGGCAGGTGCCAAAATAGGGATATGCCCCACTGCAGCTTGGGAACCCCATTGCTGCAAATCCATCCCTATGTCCTGCACATTACCAAGACTCTCAGTCCTACAGAGCAGGAGATGATTAATGACCCTGTACGCTTGCATGACAATGGCTGCCAGTGTGGATTTTCCTACTCTAAAATGATTTCCCACTGCCATTGTAAGTTTTCCCCAAAGCTATCACAACTCGCTTCTCAGTTGTCAATGAAGATTTCATTCTGGTGTCCCTGTAGGCTGAGCTTGGCCTTTTGCATCCAAAAGTTCTGCAGCCACTGCTCATCACCACAAACCTTCATTATGATGCGCTCTCACCAGTCAGTGCTTGTTTCTCAGTCCCAGAAGCAGTGCAGATGTTCCATCAACACCAACCTTGAATTGTGTTTTGCTATGTCATACAGGAATCCACTAAATTCTCATGTTGCCCATTTCTGTGGGTCGTCTTCTGGCTCTGCAAGTACCAGAGGATTGTCCCTCCTGTGTTTGCAATGCTCAGTGACAATAGTGCAGAGCTATGCAGGTGCTATGCATGGTGGACTGTGCAAAGTGCCATGCAGATTTGTGTGATTTTAAAAAAGATGTGAAAATGATGATATGGATGACATGATGTGATGGGAAAAGTAGCATAAGGGGAACTTGATCCTAAGTATCCCTGCACAGTTAATTTCTGTCCTACTATGAATTGTCAAAATTTCCCCAAAGACCCTGCACTGGATGATACATGGGGATACCTACTCATGGTGCACAGCACTATGCATTGGCACAAGGACTTCTGGTGAGTACATGCACCACCAACGCAAGAAGCCAAGTATGCACGCACATGAGTGACATACCAATGATGGCACGGCCACACTGATGTAACGTGCATCGACCTAACTTGGTAGCATAGATAAGACCAACATTCCAAAAAGGCAGAGTTCACATGGTGCTTACTTTTGATAAAAGTGTAGGCATTACCAGACAGGGAAGGCTCTTGGTGGCCAGCCAGTTGTTCCTCTTATATCTTTCATCAGGATGTGTTGCCCGGGGAGCAAAGTGCAAAACAAAGCAGGCTTATTTTATCCCCTTTCTGATGGATAAGATGTTCTGAGGAAAAATTTGAAATGGCCCAACAAGAATACAAGTTGTGCCTTAGGTCATCTTCGGACTATATAGTGAGAAAACAAAACCTCGCTGTTGCTTTTTTATTTTTAATTCTTGCAATTGTTTATAATTTCTCAGTCTTTCAAATCTATATCTTAATTTGCAAAATATCTCCAACCATATCAGTTCTGGAATTGGGGTAAACGTTTAGGCCATCCCAGTTGAGGGTGTGATCAGCATCTTGCCTTCAAAGGATATTTTCTGTACACCTCTTTTGAGTCTTCTCCTTTGGCTAGGTCTGCATGTCTCCATTTATCCTCCAAGTCACAGCTTCTCTTTTCAGCACTTGTTGAGGGGCTTCTTTGCAAAGATCCACTTTAATGTTCACAGACTTTATATGAAGAGTCTTTGGTTCTATACTTGTTCAGTAGCTCATTATGCAGTAATATAAAGTCACTTAAGAAAATGTTGGCCTGACACTAATAAGATGTAACAGTTAATGAAACAGTCGGACAAGACATCTGTTCATATCCTTTTCTGAGTTCCTGGTTATTATTCCTTTGACTACATTTGTGGGTTTCGTTATTTGTATGTAACCTTTCTGCCCATCTGAGTTGGCAGCAACAAGGGCCGGGTTCAGTATCTAGGGGTTCCGTTTCAATAACACAATACAAAACCGGCTCGAGCCCCCACCCAGTGACCTGGGACAATTTCATACCACACCCTGGGCGCCTCTAAGAGGCAATACTTTCCCTCTCGCAAGCACAGAGTCTGAGTGTAGCAAAATCCTTTTAATAAAGGAGGGAAACAATGCGGCATTATGTTCGGGAAACACCACAAACAGGATTCATAATACAAACCATGAGCAAAAGGCCCACCCCCAAGTAAGTTTGGCAGTATCCTTTTCCCCTCAGAGTCTTAAGTCCAACAACCCAAAAGATCACCCCAAAGTCCCAAAAGTCCAATACCCCAAAAGTCTCTGCCCTTGGTCAGTGCAGCCCCAGAGTTCAAAAGTTTATCTGCAGAGTTTTACCCCCACCCCCAGCCTGGGTGGAAGTGGGGGGGAAGGGCATGCGGGGTGTTAAGGGGCACCTTACATGGTCCGAGGCTGACTGCCCCGCCTCTCCGTGGGGTTCTGCTGCAGCCTTCACCACAAGCCACTCCACTCGCCGTCCCATGAGCCACTCCAGCCGTCCCACAAACAGCTCCGCTCCACTCGCCATCCCGTGGGCCACTCCAACCGTCCCACAAACTGCTCTGCCAGCCACTTAGCAATATATCTTCAGGCTTCCCCACTAGTTAACACAGCACTCAGTGATTTCAGCTTGTAGTAGGGGAGCCCCAGTGCTGATGCACCATTAGCCCAAAGTGAACTCAGACTCTTAATGGAATCAAAATTAACTCTGCTATTCAACAGTAGAGAGAGGAGACAGTGCAGTTGGCATTTCGGGCCCTCAAAGGAGACAGGCCCCATCCCATCAGGTACAAATACCTGTCCCCAGACTCTCTCAATTCACTGGGTTTTGGAACCCATGTCCATTGTCTAGCGAGTGCTACTTAGTTGATGGTGAGTCCCTCTGTCATAAAACAGTTCCACTGGCCTTGATTCACATAACCATGGTAACAACACTTTATTCTTCCTGTCCCAATAACAGAGAAACTGGGGATCCCACAGCAGCCAAAGTGACCATTTTGGGCTGCTGTGGGCTCATGCTAGGCGGAGTGGGTGTGCCTATGCAAACAAGATCAGCCCCTGAAGTTCTTTTCCACAACTCACCACAATTCACCACCAGATGTCAGGGTAGAGCTCATCCTGACTCTGCTTACATGTATATACTAAGTGCTCTCTCGTTAACTGCCGTTCAGCAGTTAAGCATTCCTTGTGGTCAATTTAGACCTTATAACAAGTTGGTTCACTTTAAAGATGCACTTCACCTTGGCTTTCCAGTATGCATTCAAGGGTATATTGTACTTTTTAAAATTATTAGCTAGGTATATGTTCTTACGTCTTACATTCTTTATTTTAAATAGAGAGCATTGCCCAAAAAACTTATCAGCCATGGTTGTGGTTACCTTGGCAATGAAACTCCATAAACTACAGGGTTCTGCTTATAGACTGTTAGCTTAAATATCTGTCTAGTTTCTTTAATCAATATTTCTTAAATACCTTTACCTGCTAATGAAAGATTCTGCATCACCACAATACTGTATTAAATAACAACTTGATATATACAGGTCTGTCTCATCTTACGCTGGGGTTACGTTTCGCAGTCAGCGCCTAAAGCGAAAACCGCGTATAGTCAAAATTACATTGAGTGTAATGGCGGGCGGAATTGCCTGCACTACAGGAACAGTATTTAAATTGTTATTTTTCTCTTTTTCTTTGTTTTTTTTCTTGTTTTTGCCGACCGCATAAAGCTGAAATCGCGACAGACCTGTACACTGTATTATTCATTGACCAAAACCTTCATTAACACAGAGTTAAAGTTGCCCAGTGATATAGAATTCTCTTCCACAATGCTGAGTTCAGCAAAACTTTTGAAAAAAACCATAAATGTAGAGTTCAGGTACCTGCCCATACAAGCTTAACTCACCCCCCATATCCCCGGATCTGACAATAGCCACTGGGAGTTATCTGCATGTACTCCAGGTGAATTCACTGTGAGGTGTCACTGTACTGAATGATGGCGGCATTAGATGGCGCAGCCTGGAAGAGCTGTGATTGTGATATGTGGTGATCTGGAGGGCTCTGGCTTTCTGGGGGTAAATGTGAGCCCCTCTCCCTGATCACTATGCATGTGATCAAAGGGAAGAGAAACAAAGTACCTTTGGGAGATGCAGTATGCCTCATTTCAGCACTGAGTTGTGTAGGTTGTGCCACTAGAGGAGCACGGGGGTCTTTTCGCCATGGGGACCGTCAGTAGCTAAGTGGGAGATGAGTGAGGTCTGGAGGTTTAAGGAAGGGTAAGTGACAGTACAGTGTTAGGTGGCATCGTGTGCAGGAGGATGAAGGCGTTGTAAAAGGAGCTGAAAAGGGGTTGTAAAACTTAGCAGATGCGGTGTTCGTTTTGTGGAGTAGGTGAAGTGTTTGAATGCAGGGCAGGTGGAGGTAGCTCCTGTTGAGTACAGTGCAAAGTCAGAGTGTGAGTATGTGTTATGGGTGTACTGGGGCTCAAAGAGAGCAGAATTAAGGTTGGTGAGTATATACCTTAACTCTGTATCCCCCTCCACCTCCTCCCCCCCACGCCAAACCAACACATTAGACAGCAACTCATCTCTGGGCTAAAAGCATTCCTGGGATATGTTAGCCAGGGAGTAACTGCCTGAAAAAACAACAAGGAGTCCAGTGGCACCTTAAAGACTAACAGATTTATTTGGGCATAAG
>QXTE01000678.1:45373-66755 GCA_003942145.1 Platysternon megacephalum
GTCACCACTACTTTTTCTCATCAGTTAGACCATTAGCTATTACAGGGGTCGGCAACCTTGTCTAGTTGGCAGCCGGTATCAAAGCGGAGTGCCCCAAGGGTTATATAAAATTAACATGGCACACATTAAATAAATTAAAAACTGGCTAACTGATAAGTCTCAAAATATAATTAGAAATGGGGAATCATCATGAAATGTGTATTTCCAGTGGAGCCCTGCAGGGATCGCTTTTTGGTCCTGTGCCATCTAACATTNTAGCTCGCGTTTGCTTGACTTTAGCTTTTGGGGTTTAATTAAATACAATAACAAAGCATGGTTAGTATGAACAAGGTTTTTTTTGCCAGGTTACGATACTTTGTTTTTTTTTACCAGGTCCAATTTTTAATGTTTTTTGTAATTAAGAATCCCTGGACTTTGGCAATTTTAGTGGAACGAACATACCTTTTTTTTTTTTTTTTGGAACAGTTGTGGTTTAGCATTATACAGGGGAGAGGTTACCAGCATGTTACCCTTTAATAACTGGGTTCCTCCAGCAGATGGTGAATGTATGGTGGTTTTGTTAGTGGACAAGGGAGAGGTTATTAGCACTTTACCTTTTTTTTTTTTTTTTTTCTGTTTAGAAGGAGGAAAAAGTATTAAAAGGAGGGACAGGCTGATTAGCAGTTGGAGGGTTATTTTGAGGTGGAGGGGCCTTTTTGCAATGAGAAGCATGGGTTTAGGCAGTTAGTTTTTGGCACTTTACAGCGATGTTGGTAGTTAACAGGACTTGGTAAGGGCCTTTTTAGTACGGGGTTAGAGCTTTTTTTGTTGATGGACATTTATATAGACCCAGTTTTTTGGTTTTAGCGAGTGGCAGGGTTGCTTAGGATTTTTGGGTAGTGCTTTTTTTACCTGTGTATAAAAAGACCTGACACATTTTATTAGTGCCTGGCAATAATTGAGCATTGTGTTATTTATTAAATGAATGTTTATTTGGGCAAGGGCCAGAGGAGGCACTGCTGGAAGTTGCATTGGGCGCCCTGTTAGGATTTTATGTGGGCAAAGTTTAGTTTTTCGGTTGGGAGTGGCCCTTATGCTTATTAATGCTAATGGCAGGGCATTTGGCCATTTTAAGTTTGTTTTTGCACAAATTTTGGCCAGTTTGTTTTTTAGAAATTTATTTTGACGTTTTACTGCATTTTTTTTACTATTTGTTTAGTAAAATGAGTTTTACAGTTACTGTTGATACTTACAGGTATGCCAAATTGTGGTAAAAAAAATTTAAGCAACAATTTTACAACAGTCTTGGCATTTGCCCTTTTGCAAGGGAAGGCCTTAACCAGTTTGAAAATACATTAATTAAAACTAACACATACTTATAATTACAACATTTTAAGTATTTGAATAAAATTAATTTGAATATTTACAAAAGGTTTTTAAGAAGGGTGTGCTGCTTTTTTAGCTTTAACTGCTTTTTTAATATTATGTTGCTGGCAGTATTATTTTAGTATTATATTGCTGACCCGCTTCCCTTAGCGAGTTTTTAGGAAAGGCAGATTAGCACTGTATGTGGCCAACACTATTGCAAGCAGGTACAAGAGGCCGAGGGGAAGAGAAACAAAAGAAAGGAGCAGAGAACGAATGAACGTATTACTACAACTAACAAACTTAATGCAAAGATAAGAGAACTTTAGCCCAAGGCCAGCTGCTACCCACCAAGAGAGAAGGGGGGGTGGGGAGGTTTAACTCCCCCCCCCGTGACCAGCTGTGATTAAAAAGAAGAACTAAGTGAGACACAAGGCTGCAAAGATAACAGCGAGAACAGTGAAGGCCAAGGCAGAAAAAAACAGTTTTTGGAGCCGGGATGTTTTGGAAAAGGAAAACAGATTTAAGACTACAAAGATGGAAAAATACCAACTACCAGGCAAATTAAAATTAGGTGCATACCAATTTTGCCTACCCCTGAGGTATTATATATTGTTCCAGTCTCTCAGTACAGGTGGGCTAGTCTTCTACTGAGCTATCAAACACATCCATTTTCCCCAAACAACCAGATATTTTACCACTCTCACCTCTCCCCCCGCCGCCCCCCCCCCGGCAATTAGATGAGCAGTTTTGTGACGGTCCCAGCGATTGCAGGCTGCAATTTCCTTTTCGTTCTTTGGCTGGCTTCCATCTCTTTATGGTTTTCATCCTCTCTTTTCTCTGTTCTTTTCTTATTTTTCTTGATACTTCTCTTTTGACCTTCACTGACAGGAATTGCTGCCTATGAAGGGCCCATTCCCGTCACAGTGAGTGTGACGGAGGTGACAATTTCCTGCAATATTCTGGCCAAACCTTATTGAATTAAGTTGAAGTATTTTAGGCGTTGAAATTCAAAAGCTATTTTGGGATTGTATGTAACTTCTCTAGAGGGTAGACATGACTAATGTAAACCCTAGGAAGTGGTATGAACTTCAAAGGTCAATTTGAAACAATTGGCTAGCCAAGAATGAACTTTTAGTTAAGTGGGTTTCTCAGGAAATCTCTAAGGGGGAGTACAAATGTATCCCTTCCGATAATGCAAGAACTCAGCCTTTTAAAGCTCCACCCTGAAGAGGGGACCTTTGTCTGCTGATCACCTGTTACATGAGGACAAGATCGGAGGCCCGGACTGTATAAAGGAGTGACTCGGAGAGTCATGGGATGGTTGTTCTGCACTAGCAGCGGTGATGAACTTGAGATCACAGAAAACCCCCTTGGTGGGAATTGAAGGAGTAAACCCTACCAGAACCCTTGATGGAGTTAGGTGATCTCTGACAAGCTATTTGCCTGCATGTAGGTTCTTTTAATGTTTTAATAATCTCTGCAAAGTTTTCACCTTAGGAATTAACATGCTTGCTTAGAAAGATCTGTGTGGTACCTTATAACTGTGGGCAAATATACTGGTTTTAGCGTCTGAGGAGAAAAGCAAAGCAGGCCTGTGTAGGCAGTCTGACTTGCTGGGGAAATCACAGTGTATAGAGGGAACTGTATAGCCTGGGAATCCCATTTTCAGGAGGGAACGAGTGCGTGTTTCCACCCAAATGATGTGATTGCTAGGGAGCTGGAAGCCTGAGAGTGGGTGTCCTTGGTGGAGCATACAGGGGAAATTCGGTGCAGTTGCCCTGTACTGTGAGAGTAGGCAACAACAGATGCTATATTAGTGTGAAGTTTTGTATAATGGGATCAGTGATTTCTGTACTCAGCTTGCATTCATAGCTGTTGCATGAAACATAAGAAGAAGAAAAGTGGACCAAAGAATGGAACCTCCCAAGGTCTGTGAGAGTGAGGGATCATATTCCAGGATAGGTTGTAGATTGATGATGATGTGCTGGAGAGGTTTTAGCTGGGGGCTGTACGTGATGGCAGTGGTGTTCTGTTATTTTCCTTGTTGGGCCTGTCCCATAGTAGGTGATGTCCGGGTACCCATTTCGCTCTGTCAATCTGTTTCCTCACTTCCCCAGGTGGGTATTGTAGTTTTAAGAATGTTTGATAAAGATCTTGTAGGTGTTTGTCTCTGTCTGAGGGATTGGAGCAAATTCGGTTGTATCTTAGGGCTTCCCTAGATCCCCCACATCCCTAGATAAGTTGTTCCAATTGTCAGTTACCCTCAGGGTGGTGAAGCACTGGAATGGGTTACCTAGGGAGGTGGTGGAATCTCCTTCCTTAGAGGTTTTTAAGGTCAGGCTTGACAAAGCCCTGGCTGGGATGATTTAGTTGGGAATTGGTCCTGCTTTGAGCAGGGGGTTGGACTAGGTGACCTCCTGAGGTCCCTTCCAACCCTGATATTCTATGATTCTATGATTCACTGTTAAAAATGTGTGCCTTATTTTTTTGGTCTAATGTTCCCACCATTGGATCTTGTTATGTCTTGGGAGATTAGAGAACCCTGTACAATCAGAAACCTCCTCCCTATGTAAGTAAATATAGACTGTGATAAAGTCACCTCTTAATTGTTCTAAGATTGAGCTCCTTAAATCTTTTGCTGTAAAATAGGTTTTCCAGAATTTAAATCATAACTGTACCCCTTTCCAATTTGTCCACATCCTTACTGAAATGAGGAATTAAATCTCATTGTGAACAGTGTGTTTCAGATAAAATTATCTTTTAGAATTTCCACAATCTTGGCAAATGTTTTGTCTGCTGGTTGAATAAGAACTGTTAGGCTGCACAGCAGGTTGTAAGTGTTAGCCTGTGACCGAGGTCTCAGGGGGCCACACCGATTGCTTAATCAGGGCAATCTGCAAAGAATGGGGCAGATCATCCCGCAAACTGGAGGTTATGTCTAATACTTAGATTCACCAAGCCAGCGACAAAACATCTTCTACAATACCTTACCGGTTACCCAGAAGCCAAACACAGCTCCCTTAAAGCAACCCAGCCTTGGGCTTCCACCCAGACAGCCCAATCAAATATGATGAGGATTACTGAAAATCTTGTTCCTCATATAAAAGGTTCTAGCAATCCCAAAGTATCAGACACATTGCCCACCAGATCAATAAATATTTCAGATCTCACCCAAGCATATGTTTACAGCTAATTCTTATTAACTAAACTAAGGTTTATTCAAAAAGAAAAGAGAGTATAGGTTAAAAGATCGTTATACATACAGATATGAATAAAGTTCTTAGGTCAGTTTCATCGTAGAAATGGTGAGCTTTAGAGTTGCAAATGTTCTTTCAGAATTAGTCCATAGGTTACAGTCCAAAGTCAGGATGATCCAGATGAGACAGGAAACCTCAGTCTTGTGACGCAAACTTCCCTTGAGGCTTAAGCAGATCTGAGATAATAGGATCAGAGCCTAAGAGTTCTCTCTAGTAGCCTCTTGACAGTAGGTGAATAATAGGTGAAGCATTGTGGCTTTGAAGTAGACCTCCTGTTTCCTGAGCATCACTGGTAATTGGCTATGTGGATTAGCATAAGGCAATTGCCCATCTCCCACCATTTACAGGGTTTTTTTATTACATACTTCAAAGAGAAATGAAGACAATATTACCACATTCACAGTTCGTCTAAATGTTAATATTCCCTTTTGATCTCTGAATCAATAGAACATAGTGACAGACAGGAACCGTCTGGTTACACTGTTAACCTCTAGCAAGATATAGTTAAACATAGACTACTACAGTCACTATCTTCTTCCTATTCTTTAACAATACAAGTCTACATTTCAAAGCTCTAGTCTATCTAACATGGCTGTGATAGCTCTGGATAAGGAATAGCCCTAATTACTATTTACATACTTTCTTAATACGTATTTAAAGGTAGAATTTGGGTCATTTAGCCTGCAAGTTGCTTACCCCTTTCTGACTCACTGTTACATAGTCACCACTACTTTTTCTCATCAGTTAGACCATTAGCTATTACAGGGGTCGGCAACCTTGTCTAGTTGGCAGCCGGTATCAAAGCGGAGTGCCCCAAGGGTTATATAAAATTAACATGGCACACATTAAATAAATTAAAAACTGGCTAACTGATAAGTCTCAAAATATAATTAGAAATGGGGAATCATCATGAAATGTGTATTTCCAGTGGAGCCCTGCAGGGATCGCTTTTTGGTCCTGTGCCATCTAACATTTTTATCAGTGACCTGGAAGAAAACAAAATCACCACTGATAAATTTTGCAAATGACACAAAAAATGGGGGAGTGGTCAATAATGAAGAGAACAGGTCACTGATTCAGAGTGATCCGGATTGCTTGGTAAACTGGACACAAGTGAACAATAGGCTAAATGTATATGTCTAGGACCAAAGAATGCAGGCCATGCTTACAGGAGGGGGACTCTATCCTGGGAAGCAGTGACTCTAAAACAAGATTTGGGGGTCATGGTGGATAATCAGCTAAATGTAAATTGTTCCCAAAAGACCTAATGTGACTCTGGGATGCATAAACAGGGCGATCTCAAGTAGGAGGAGAGAGACTATCTGGCACTGGTGCAACTGCTGCTGGAATAGTGTGCCCAGTTCTGATGCCCACAATGACAGAAGGATGTTGATAAATTGGAGAGGATTCAGGGAAGAATTATGAGAATGATTAAATGAGTAGAAAACATGCCTAGATTCAAAGAGCTCAGTCTATTTAGCTTCACAAAGATAAGGTTAATGGCTGACTTTATTACAGTCTAAAAGTATCTGCAGGGGGAACAAATATTTGATAGATATTTGATATTTGAGTCTAGCAGATAGAGGTATAAGGTGACCTAGTGGCTGGAAGTTGAAGCTAGACAAATTCAGACTGGAAATAAGGGGTACATTTTTAACAGTGAGGGTAATTAATCATTGAAATGATCTACCAAGGGTCATGGTGGATTCTCCATTACTGACAATGTTTAAATCGAGACTAGATGTTTTTCTAAAAGATCTGCTATAGGAATTAATTTGCAGGAGTTCGGTGTCCTGCATTATACAGGAGGTCAGACTAGATGATCACAATGTTCCCTTCTCACCTTGGATTCTGTGCACATAATTATAATATCATTGATTCCTCTCCTGGAGTCTTGGTTATCCTCTGACCAGACAACCTGCACTTCTTCATTTCCCATTATCTTAGCTTTTTTGTTAAAGAACCATCAGAAGGCATTTCTGGTGCCCCATGGAATGTTACTTCTGCATGGAAGTAACAAAACAAGGGGAAGTCAATCCTGTGCTTTGGGTTTTTTGTGGGGTTTTTTGGCACGGCCTGCTACAAGTTCTACATAGGCTTGACTTACTCCATCATTAATGAGGATGGAATGTTTATCTTCTTGTTCCCCAGTAACGTAAAACACGGCAATGAATAATGGAAATGTAGAAAAAATGAAGCTCCCTCCTGGGGCAATAGGAACCAGTTTGCCCCCCCCCCCCCATTACTGAATGGGGGAGAAATACATTACAGTGGGGGACAACGAAGTTCTCCAGCCAGCAAAGCAGACACAGAAGCAGCCAGGACAAGTTCTGCAGCAGGGACTGATGGGGACTGATGATGTCATCAGGGTACTGACTGCAGTATTCACTCTGGACATTATCTCCCCTGTTCTCATTGGCTGTTTGCTGCAGCCCCTCATCAGTCTTCTTACCTCAGCCTCACTCCATCTGCCTCCATGTTCTCCCACCATCCTCCCCACCCTCTTCTTCCCTGCCCTGACTGTCTCTCCCCTGCCTTCTATAGCCCTCTTCTTTCCTTTGTCTCCTGGTTCAGCTCCTCCCCTGCTCTCAAAAACCAACCAAAAATTAAAAAGAAATCCCATCCCTCCACCTAAAAGTCATGGTATTATCCCCCATTTGGAGCCCATCACTCTGCTCATGTTATATCCCTTCCCCTTAACCCATTTAAACTGTAAACTCTTCAGACCAGGGATTGTCTACTGCTCTGTTTCTACAATGCCTAGCATGGTAAGGCTCTGATCCTGGATAGTTCCTAGGTGCTACCATAATACTTCTTATTATTCTTCTACTTCAGGTGCAAACTCTCACTCTCTATGCTGAATATTTACAGAAATGAAGATGGAGGATTAATAGATGTTTCTTCTTTTCTCTTCCAGGTTTGGGCTCTGGGCCCCACATCTCTGTTGCTGACTACGAGGCCGGTGGGATCCGGGTGGNGGTAATTAATCATTGAAATGATCTACCAAGGGTCATGGTGGATTCTCCATTACTGACAATGTTTAAATCGAGACTAGATGTTTTTCTAAAAGATCTGCTATAGGAATTAATTTGCAGGAGTTCGGTGTCCTGCATTATACAGGAGGTCAGACTAGATGATCACAATGTTCCCTTCTCACCTTGGATTCTGTGCACATAATTATAATATCATTGATTCCTCTCCTGGAGTCTTGGTTATCCTCTGACCAGACAACCTGCACTTCTTCATTTCCCATTATCTTAGCTTTTTTGTTAAAGAACCATCAGAAGGCATTTCTGGTGCCCCATGGAATGTTACTTCTGCATGGAAGTAACAAAACAAGGGGAAGTCAATCCTGTGCTTTGGGTTTTTTGTGGGGTTTTTTGGCACGGCCTGCTACAAGTTCTACATAGGCTTGACTTACTCCATCATTAATGAGGATGGAATGTTTATCTTCTTGTTCCCCAGTAACGTAAAACACGGCAATGAATAATGGAAATGTAGAAAAAATGAAGCCCCCCCCTGGGGCAATAGGAACCAGTTTGCCCCCCCCCCCCCATTACTGAATGGGGGAGAAATACATTACAGTGGGGGACAACGAAGTTCTCCAGCCAGCAAAGCAGACACAGAAGCAGCCAGGACAAGTTCTGCAGCAGGGACTGATGGGGACTGATGATGTCATCAGGGTACTGACTGCAGTATTCACTCTGGACATTATCTCCCCTGTTCTCATTGGCTGTTTGCTGCAGCCCCTCATCAGTCTTCTTACCTCAGCCTCACTCCATCTGCCTCCATGTTCTCCCACCATCCTCCCCACCCTCTTCTTCCCTGCCCTGACTGTCTCTCCCCTGCCTTCTATAGCCCTCTTCTTTCCTTTGTCTCCTGGTTCAGCTCCTCCCCTGCTCTCAAAAACCAACCAAAAATTAAAAAGAAATCCCATCCCTCCACCTAAAAGTCATGGTATTATCCCCCATTTGGAGCCCATCACTCTGCTCATGTTATATCCCTTCCCCTTAACCCATTTAAACTGTAAACTCTTCAGACCAGGGATTGTCTACTGCTCTGTTTCTACAATGCCTAGCATGGTAAGGCTCTGATCCTGGATAGTTCCTAGGTGCTACCATAATACTTCTTATTATTCTTCTACTTCAGGTGCAAACTCTCACTCTCTATGCTGAATATTTACAGAAATGAAGATGGAGGATTAATAGATGTTTCTTCTTTTCTCTTCCAGGTTTGGGCTCTGGGCCCCACATCTCTGTTGCTGACTACGAGGCCGGTGGGATCCGGGTGGTGTGTACGTCGGGTGGGTGGTACCCAGAGCCCGAAATGCTGTGGAGAGATTCTAGGGGGCAGCTTGTACCATCACTGTCCCAAACGAAATCTCAACAGGAAAATGGCCTGTTTGAAGCTCAGATTTCTTTTGTTATAAAAGAAAGGACACATCCTGGTTTGAATTGTTACATAAGGAATCCCCGCCTCAACCAAGAAAAAGAGTCAACAATTTACATAGCAGGTCAGTTCCCATCACAGCCAGACCAAGTAATTGCCAACAAACACTACTAATGATAAGATTATATTAAAGTTATACTGTATATGCACCCAGGGCTGCTCAAAGAGTATTCCATGTGTGTCTCCAGACAAGGGGTAAACAAACCCCTTGTACACACTAGCGCAACCAGGGACATCTGCTGCTGAGCCTGGTGCCCTGGGGGCAGTACAGCCGCCGGAGGAAGTGCCCTAGCAAGGCGCTGGCTCCTGTGCGTGGCAGCCCGACGTATTGCTGCTTTCGCCACTGTGGTTCCTGGTAGAGCCCTGCAGCTCCGCGGATATCCAATTTATATCTGCAGATATCCACATCTGCAGCTATAAATTTTGTATCTGCACAGGGCTCTAATCATAATGCCACTACATAAATCCATTGTGCACCCAAACCTTGAATACTGTGTCTAGTTCCGGTGTCAAGTATCGGGGGTGGCTGTGTTAGTCTGTATTCACAACAACAACAGGGAGTCCGGTGGCACCTTAAAGACTAACTAATCTGTTAGTCTTTAAGGTGCCACTGGACTCCCTGTTGTTGTTGTGTCTAGTTCTGGTCGCTCCATCTCAGAAAGGATATACTGTAACTGGAAAAGGTTCAGAGAAGGGCAGCAAAGATGATCAAGGGGTATGGACCAGCTTCCATATGTGGACAGACTAAAAAGCTTATGGCTGTTCAATTTAGAAAAGAGACTGTTGGCAGATGAGCCTGTGAGAAATTGAAGTGTTTAGGTTTCAAGGACAGGCTGGTTAGGCTGTGAGCTGTGTACTGAGATGTTGGCCTTGGGGTGGTTCTCACCTGCCAGCTGACAGTAAATAAGTTCGGGATTTACAAAGTTGGGCAGGAGGATAATTGGCCAGTGAAGTTATAGCTGTGCCTGTCTGTACCTTACTAACCAATTAGCAATTGCTTGATTGCCTGCCTTAATTGTATAAATGAAATATGCTGGGGAGAAATAAAGAACTTTGCTACCAATCACATCGATTGTCGGACCCTGTCCATGCCTGCTTGCGATGCAACAAATGGTGACCCTGACGTGATTTGAATCGAATGATGATAGTGTCGGTGGCCTGTTCCAGGCGGAGGAGCTGCGGTGGGGAGTGCTGGAAAAGCCCCCGGGCGTCCGAAAAGAGAGGCGCACCTGAGCCCTGAGGAGGGCGGCTATAAGTCGCGGAGGAGGAGGGCGGCTATAAGTCGCGGACGAGAAGGGCAGAGCAGCTAATATGGGAACCGCTGCATCAGCGGAAGAAAGAACAGTGCATGAATATTTGATACGCATCGCGGAACAGCAGGGAGAAAAGCTCCCCTCTGACACGTTATCCCGCCTGCTGCGGTGGGGACAGCGAAGGGGACTTTTCGTTAAACCAAGTACAATTTTTGATAAAACCGTGTGGGAGCGGCTAGGCTCCGAGCTTTGGAAGTCGGTGGCTCAGGGCGATAAGGAAGCCTTCTCCCTGAGTCCAGTATGGAACAAGACGAAGGAGATAGTGGAAACTCTCGCGGCCGAGGCAGGAGTGCAGGCGGCCCTTTCTGAGATTTTCCGCCCAACGCCCGAAATGCCTTCTGTGTTGCCGGTTGGAGCCAGAGAGTTTTTCGGTGGCGAGGACACGGTGATACCTTTGGCTCCCGGCCTGGATGATGTTGCCCCTGTCACGGTTCCACTACCCTCCAATGTGGTCCTCGGCCCCGATCTGGCTCTTGGGTCGAGATTGTTTAAGTCAGTGGGGCGTTGTGCTGCAAAATTCACCTTTTGCCTAGCGGCCATTGAGGGGCGGCCGATCCTACAGCTGGAATGGACAACTACCACACCGGTCTGGGTCGCTCAGTGGCCGCTGCCCAAAGACAAGCTCGCCCGAGTACATGAACTTGTGCAGGAACAACTGGCTAAGGGTCATCTTGAACCTTCTGTTAGCCCCTGGAATACTCCCATTTTTACCATACCTAAAAAGTCTGGGCACTGGCGTTTGTTGCAAGATCTACGCGCTGTTAATGCCGTGATGAAGGACATGGGCGCCCTCCAGCCTGGGCTGCCCACGCCTACTATGCTTCCGCATGGATGGCCTTTACTGGTTATTGATCTTAAGGATTGTTTTTTTACCATTGCCTTGCATCCTGCGGACCGAGAGAAGTTTGCCTTTTCTGTGCCTTCGGTTAATAAGGCTGAACCTGCCAAACGGTATCAATGGACTGTTTTGCCACAAGGTATGAAAAATTCTCCTACCATTTGTCAGTTTTATGTTGCGTGGGCTATAGCGCCCCTGCGCGCGGCACACCCTGATTGGATTATTTATCATTATATGGATGATCTTTTGTTTACTAGCGCCCATTTTGCAATGGAAGCGGCCATTGTTGAAATTGATTCTGTTTTACAAAAGGCTGGGTTGGTGATTGCTCCAGAAAAGATTCAGCAGCAAGCCCCGTATCGGTATCTTGGTATGGAGATCACAGATTCGATTGTACGGCCGCAGAATTTGACTATTCGGACGGACATTCATAATTTGCATGATGTTCAGCGTTTAGTAGGCGATTTGCAGTGGGTCCGCGGTCTCTGTGGTATAACTAATGAGGACCTTGCGCCCTTAGTTCAATTACTTAAGGGCGGGCGTGCTCCGGATGAACCTCGCTCTCTGCAGAGCCAACACCAGGCGGCCTTACAAACAATTGCAAGCAAACTAGCCACCCACTATTCGGGGCGTGTTTATTTGGATCTACCCATTTTTTTGGCGATTTTTTCTAAAGATGCCTTTTTGGAGGCCTTGCTTTTTCAATGGCATGAGGCCCTTTCAGATCCGCTGGTGGGTATTGAATGGCTTTTTCCACCTTCGCATTATGCCACGACGGTGACTACGCGGCTTGACGCGGTTGCTCAGCTTATTCGAATGGCCCGGTGGCGCTTGTTAGCAATTGCAGGTACAGATCCTCATACCATTTACCTGCCCTTTGATAATGCTACCGTGACTCAGTTGCTCGCTACTCATCTTTCCTTTGCACTTGCCACCATGGATTATGCCGGTCATTTTAGTAGCCATTTTCCCTCACATCGGGTTTTTGCTACTACGCTTCCTTTGGAGAAAGCCCTGATGTTGCGGTCTAGTCCTGTTGCCGGCCTTACCGTCTTTACAGATGCCAGCGGCAGTGCCCAGCGCGCAGGACTTCTTTGGTTCGCTGACAACAGCTGGCACCACGAGTTTGTTCTTGCTGATGGCTCTTTGCAGGTTTTGGAGCTTCGTGCTATTGTTCGAACCTTTGAAAAATGGCCCGATACCCCATTGAATATTGTCAGTGACTCCTTGTATGCTGTGGGTGTGCTTCGTCGTCTGGAACGCTCCCTGTTGGGCCGTGTTACGAATTGTGTTTTGTGGACCGCGCTTTTTCAGCTCTGGCACCTTTTAAATGCTCGCCGGTGCCCTTATTTTGTTATGCACATCAGAAGCCATTCTGGCTTGCAGGATGGTCTCGCTGAAGGCAATGCCCTGATTGACCATTTGGTTGGCGCTGCCCAAGTCCCAAATTCATTTGCTCAAGCACGAGTCTCCCATGAATTTTTTCATCAGTCTGCCCGTGCTTTGGCACGCCAGTTTGCAATTTCTATTACTGATGCTCGCGCTATTGTGGCCTCCTGCCCTGATTGTCAACAGCATGTTTTGCCCCTTGTATCTGGTGTTAATCCCCGTGGCCTTTCATCGCTTCAAATTTGGCAGTCTGATGTTACCACGTTTGCTGAGTTTGGCACCTTGCGCAATCTTCATGTCACCATGGATACCTTTTCTGGTTTTATTTGGGCGACGGCATTGACCTCTACCAGCTCCCGCGATGTGATTAAGCATTGGCAAGCCTGCTTTGCTGTCATGGGGGTTCCTGCCCTCATTAAGACTGACAATGGCGGGGGTTATGTTTCTCACCGCACTGCCCAGTTTCTTTCCCAATGGGGTGTGCAGCATTCTACGGGTGTCCCTGGCAATTCTACTGGACAAGCTATTATTGAGCGTGCCCACGCCTCCTTGAAGGCGCTCCTTTTGAGACAGAAAGGGGGAATTCGGAGTGAGCGGGCAGACGCTTTGGACAAGACGCCTGCCGCTCGGTTGCTGAAAGCTCTTTATGTGCTTAATTGGTTACATCTTGGTAAAGACAGCCAAGTACCCCCCGCGATTAAACATGTCAGCGGGATGACCGGGGAAGAGCAGGGTGCGGCCCCCCGACCCTCGGTCAAATGGTTTGATTATCAGCAGCAAATATGGAAAGGACCAGTTGATTTACTAACGTGGGGGAGGGGTTATGCTTGTGTTGTTACTGATGCAGGTCCCAGGTGGATTCCGGCGAAGTGGGTCCGGCCTTGGCTGCGTCCTCGGGCGCGACAACAGGCAGAGACAGAAGAGCCACACGAGACGCGTCCGGACGCCGCGGAATCTGAGCCCCTGGAGAATAACTGTTTGTTAGCTATGCCAGGCCTTTTTGGATGCCCTGTTTGATTTTTTGTGATTGCTTTAAGTGATCGAGATGATTTTGCCTTGCTTGTAATTTTGGGGTATTTGTATATTTTAAATAGTAATTGATTGTTTAGCCGGGGTAAAATTTGTTTGGCGTTTTTATGTTTTGTTTGTGGTGTTTGTTTTCTGGCCAGAATTGTTGTTGTGTTGTTTTGGGAAAGCTGTTTATGTGATTATTGGTGTGTTTTCTCTAGGAACCCCCCCCCCCCAGTGTCAGATTGATCACCTGGCATATGAGGGATGTTTTGGAGAAAGGGGGGAACCCTGCCGAATTCACACCATTTATTTGTTCTATTTTTTGTTTTGTTTGGTGTTGTTGGTGTTTTATGTTAAGAATTGCATGGTTATAAGTAAGCTCTATAGCGTTTTAAATTTGGTTTGTGATAGATTGTAGTGTTATGATGTTTTGAGTTGGAAATGTTTTGCTACTGCCTTTTTTCCCTTTCTTTTTTTGATTGTGTGTAGAGGGGGGAGATGTTGGCAGATGAGCCTGTGAGAAATTGAAGTGTTTAGGTTTCAAGGACAGGCTGATTAGGCTGTGAGCTGTGTACTGAGATGTTGGCCTTGGGCTGGTTCTCACCTGCCAGCTGACAGTAAATAAGTTCAGGATTTACAAAGTTGGGCAGGAGGATAATTGGCCAGTGAAGTTATAGCTGTGCCTGTCTGTACCTTATTAACCAATTAGCAATTGCTTGATTGCCTGCCTTAATTGTATAAATGAAATATGCTGGGGAGAAATAAAGAACTTTGCTACCAATCACATCGATTGTCGGACCCCGTCCATGCCTGCTTGCGATGCAACAAACGACGACTCAGACAGGTATGATAGAGGTCTATAACATCATTAATGATGTTGAAAAAGTAATAGAGAAGTGTTATTTACCCCTTCACGTATCAGAAGAACCAGAAATCACTCTAAATTAATAGGCCACAGGTTTAATACAAACAAGAGGCAATACTTCTTCATACAACACAAATAACCTGTGGAACTCATTGCCATAGGGAGTTGTGATCACCAAAAATATAACTGGGTTCAAAAATGAACTAGATAAATTCATGGCAGACATGTCCATCAATGACTGCTGGCCAAGATGTTATGGATGTAATCCCATCCTCAAGGTGACCCTTAACCTCTCACTATCAGAAGCAAGGAGGGAAAGGCAAGGGTGGATGTCTCCAGAATTACTCTCTTCTGCACACTGCCTGAAACTCTGGTTCTTGCCACTGTCAGCAGACAGGATACTGGGCTAGATAGACCATTGGTCTGACCCAGTCTGGCTGTTCTTAAGAGAACTGGGTACAGATTAATTGAAAGAAAGGGGAAGGCAAATTCTAAGGATGCTCACATGTCTCTGTTCCCAACGGATGCAGAGGTGGATATGGAGGTACCCCAACAGGTCCCTGTGATGGGAGATTGGTTGTGGAGAAGCAATTGCCAGGGTGTCCTCGGGGCCCCATCATACTGTAGTCTCAACAGACAGTCTGGCCATAACAAATAGGCCTAACCCAGAAAACACAAACTTTGCACTCGCTGATAATCTAAATCCAATGGTGAGCAATGTCTCCCTGACTAAATATATATAACTTGAGAAGGCAGACAAACATGGAAACCTCCAGAGATGGCAAACTACCTGAACTATTAGGAAATAATGTTTTAAATTCTTGTTCCACTAGAGAGAGGAATGTTGTGGTGATGGGTGTAGACAGCACTTCCACCAATAAATGGAGCTGTATCTTTATAATAGTGTTAAGTAGGTGTATTGTACATTATTATGTTGTATTTGATCTGCGGGGTCTATCAGGAAGTTCAGTCCTGGCTGTGGTGCTGGAGTTGTTACTTGCAGTGTTCCAGTGAACCCCTATGATTCTATAAGCATTGCATTATGTCATGTGTGAAGCAGCATTAAGGCTATGTTGCAGGTGAAGAAGCAAATCAACAAAGTGTTTTTGGTTTTTTGAGTGACTAGTTTCTGCCTATGTAGGGCCAATCTACACAGCAAATACAGAAATGCCAGGGACTTGCCTACAATATGGTTGACCCCTGCCTTGGTTACCATGGAATTCCTTCCCACTGTGTAGATAGGCCCTAACTGTGTTCTGTAACAGGTCAAAACTTGCACTTCCATTGGCTTCAGAGTGAAATGTGAAGGAACCTTATCTCAGTAGGGAATTTATTTGGAGTCTCAGGAAAGTTTCTCCTGCCCAATCACATTACGTTACTTTTGTATGCAGAAGTCCTGCTGGTGGCATGATTCTGTCACTGTTTCCAGATTAATTAGGCTTTCTCTTCCAGACCCGTTTTTCCCAAGGACTTCCCTCTGGACGGTGGCTCTGGCTGTGGTCCTGAGTGTCCTGGGTTTTCTCATTTCCCCAGCCATTTACTATTGTTGGATGCAGCACAGAGAGAAAGGTAAAGTAATAGTGGGAGATTCCTTGGGTGAAACTGTTTCAGCTGAGAGAAATGCAGCAAATGGAGCTGCTATTTACATCTCACTAATGAATCCAAACCTATTTTTAGTGTCAGATAAAAACTACATTAAACTGGAAGTCAGGTTGGGAGTATGTATCTGTAACTCTAAGGTGAATGTTTTATGTATCCCAGAAGCAAACATCACAAGCCTGACTAGTTCAGCATAAAATAAATCCCAAACAAGCTAAGGTCTGGAAGTACACAGTAAGACCATCCAAACGGTCTTAATTCTGCCATTTAGTGATGCCAGGTGTTAACTGTACAATCACTGTTAGTGCATGATAGTGACTGTGGTCTGAGACTAGATTAAAGTTATTTCTAAAGACACATTAGATTTTTTTTCAGTTTTTCCAATGTGTCAGGGGCCACCATCTTCCCTGGAGGGGAACCTGGCTCTATTCCATTTGCACAGCCAGGAGGAGGGAAGGTGTGTATATGTGACACCATCGTTTACTGTATAATCAGTGATGTAAAATTTATCAAATCTCTATTGGGTAGTGCAATGGGTTCTACCTCTCTAGCACCCCCTTGGGGTGAGAGGGGCACCACCTCCCATCTTTGCTGTCCTTTCCTGGATGGCAGAGTTAGTGTAGTCTGGGTTCCAGATTTAGGGTACAGCCCTCCAGCTGTACCTCTTAGAGCGCCTGCCCCTTTCTGGAGAGGAGGGGGTTAAGCAGCCCAAAAGAAAAGGACAGACTGCCTCCAGAGCCCCAAAAAGGGCCAGTTCTGCTCAGTCTCAGACAGTGTAGAGATCAAGAGTCTCTGGGAAGAGATCTGGTCCCTTGTATGTCCAAACAAACAAGGCTGGGTCCCAGTGCTCCATACAGAAAAGCCAGTCCCTCTACTTCCTCAGATGGCCTGGTTGGCTGATGTTCTCGGGAGTGTACCCAGTAAACAACCCTTGTGCCCTGGGACTAGAGAGCTCTTGCTCTGTTTACTCCAGAGTGATCTGGGATCCTCCGTTTTAAGGACCTGCCCTTCTCCAGACTTGGCATATCTCACAAGTTTACTGGGTTGGGGCTGATTGTGCCCAGATAAGCTCTTTAACCCCTTCATGGCTGGTGCAGGGCACTTCCCAGCCACAGGTGGACAGTGGCCAAGGATATAGTGGCTGGGGAAAAGCCAGTGATGGAAACTTCGTTTGGAATGTCCAGGCACTCAGACATTTAAGGGTTGGTTATTTTTTTACAGCTGTTTTTTTGGAATAAGATTAAGTTAAGGTTAATAAAGGGTTTTAGTTTCTGATAATTATCTAGGCAATGGGGATTCATATAATAAAGAATCCTGTAAAGGGCTAGTCACTATAACACAAGCTATAGTAATATGTCTGTTTTTCTTTGTTTGTTTTAGGGAAACTCTTGGCTGAACTTCGTAAGTTCTGGTTTTTTCATAATTAAAACTGTTAGAAATTGTGCCTTCTTCAGACTGTGTTCATCTCTGTGTCTGTGCTTGGTTTCAGGGTGGAGAAGAGCCCAAGTATATGCAGGTAAATCAAACTGACATTTCATTTATGTCAAAATTCCCCTGCCTCTTTTTACTAATCACACATAACAAGAAGGAAAAAGTCAGTTAAAACATTTAAAACGTAAAGTTAAGTAAGGCTTCATTTTAACAACTTCCTATATTCCATTTCCCTTTAGTGTATAGAGTCTTTCAGAGGGAAAAGTTCTGACTTGATAAACGTTAGATGGTATTAAATACCCTTTTTGAAAGAGTCAATTACAGACTATAGCATTTGAGCTGTTATTGTCAAAGTCCAAACTGTTTCTTTAGTGAACAAAAGAAACACACCCGCTGGGAGAAAAGTATAGTAACGACAGAATACAGCTTCCGTCTCTCTGGTACAACTTAACTGCTAAAGACTTACAGGCACAGTACCTGACTCAGTCATTAGTCACCCCAGGACCTGGCAATGTTTCATTAAAATCAGGCTGAATTAGTGTTTTATCTTACCTCTTCTCACCCCCCACTGTCACCCCATGCATAGACCAAGCCTCAACGATACTTGTCTTCCTCCTTCTTCCTCCCTGGCTCCTTCCTGCAAGCTTCCCCCAAGATGCCGGTTGACAGAACCCTCCCCCACTACCACATCAGAGGGGATACAAATCTATGGGTTTTGTTTTTATTTAAAAAAAAAACAGATTTTTTCATTTAAATTAAATACAGATTTATTTATTTTTAAATAAACTTATTTAAAATTAAATTTTAAATTGACAATTTATGTTGAGGCCAAAACTCATTATAATCATGTAATTGAATACAACACATAATTTTAAGGAGTACATGTTTGCTGCAAAGTTTTAAAGAAAGCCAAACTACTGAAATGGAGGAAGACACTGGCTAAGCTCTTGGAGCCAGATTTTACAAAGTGCTGAACCAGCTTTGACAGCAGTAGTCTCTTCTACAGGTGCAGAAAGAATATTTTCTTCATTGAGGTTTATTTAACTGGTTCATTTCAATGATTAGTTCATTCAAAGTTAAGAAATTATTTGTGTGTTGAAAAATCAGGAAAGTTTGTTTTCTAAGCTATGAATATAAAGTAAGGTGAGAGGATGAGATCTACTTGTTCTAAGTCTTGAAGGACATGGTGACCAGGAACAACCAGTTCAACTCATTAAGTACAGATAAGAATTTGTTAGTTTTAAGTGCAAAACATGTTTTGGTAAACTTTTTTCTATGAATTCAACACTTTTAAGGTAGTTTTATTTAATTAAAGGAAAACTTTGTGGATTTTAATTGAATTTTAATTTCCATCCAAATAGAGCTTGAAACATAGGCATCTAGAGAACTTGAATCACAAGTAAAAAATTAATTTATTAAATAAGAAATCCATCATTCACCATTTTCTAACATAACAAAAGATGAAAAAATTAAGCATCTGAATAAATGTAAATTAAGCTATGTAGCTGATTAATTAAACATATGATATGAGCCCAAATCCTCAAAGATTTTTAGGCATCTAACTCTCATTGATTTCAATGGCCATTAGGCGCCTAAATACCTTTAGAGTCTGGGCCATAGCGTATCCTCCTGGTTAGCAAAAAGAAGCACCAAGTATAGTATAATTGTGAATCAATATGTTTTAATTGTTACCAACTAATAAGAATCAATCTTTCTTTAGGAAAATAACTAAAAAGTCCAAATGCAAAACATGATGAAAATCAATGCTTTAAATCAAGGTTTCCTGCTTGCTGATTTAAATCATGATTAAAATCACTTATTTAAATCTCTTAAATGAATCCATCCTACACCACCCCATAACCAGAAAGAGTTGGCAGCCTCATTCCATTAAAATGAATGAAAGCACATCTAGTACCTCCCTTATAGTCCCTGATCTGGATGCTCAAAACAAGTTCATAGAATCATAGACTATTAGGGTTGGAAGGGACCTCAGGAGGTCATCTAGTCCAACCCCCTGCTCAAAGCAGGACCTAATCCCAAGTAAATCAGCCCAGCCAGGGCTTTGTCAAGCCTGACCTTAAAATCCTCTAAGGAAGGAGATTCCACCACCTCCCTAGGTAACCCATTCCAGTGCTTCACCACCCTCCTAGTGAAACAGTTTTTCCTAATATCCAGCCTAAATCTCCCCCACTGAAACTTGAGACCATTACTCCTTGTTCTGTCATCTGGTACCACTGAGAAGAGTCTAGATCCATCCTCTTTGGAACCCCCTTTCAGGTAGTTGAAAGCAGCTATCAAATCCCCCCTCATTCTTCTCTTCTGCAGACTAAACAATCCCAGTTCCCTCCGACTCTCCTCATAAGTCCTGTGTTCATAAGTTAGGTGCTTAAGTCCCAGTTTCGGGCCAGATGCACAAAACTCCTGCCTCAGCCCTGTAGGTGCCTAAACGATCAGGATAAAAGTTTGCTAGATGTCTGTTTCGGCCTCTGGGCATGTGCACCACTGCCTCCCTTTGGGCATCCAAGCACCTACCTCCCACCTCAACCCCAGAGATTCCCAAACCAGGCAAAGACAGGAATTTAGCCACGTAAGTCGCATGTGGGGCCCAATCTGATTGGCATTGTTAGAGGCTACCTGCTGGATCAAGTCACATTCAAAATGTGGTGGTAGGGCCCACCTTATCCCTTGTAGCTGTAACTTACCTGGGATGCGAGAGACCCAGGTTCATTTTCCCCTCTCTGCCTGACAAGGAGAAAAGGTTTGAATGGTGGGGGTGTCTCCCACCTCTCATGAGAGGACCCTGGGTAAATCCAAACATTGGTCCAGAGAGAATAAGAATGACTCTGGAGTGTAATTAGGTACCAGCTGGGAGACCTGCCCCCCCCCTTCAATCCCTCTTTCATTACTTAATCACAGTGAAACAGTTTCAGCAGGAGTCACACATCAGAATAGCCCATAGCCCAGTGATTAGAGCCTCTCTTGAGAGGTGGGAGATGCCTCCACAAATACTTTCTCCCCCTCTTGCAGAGAGGGGAAAATTAAACCTGTTTCACCCACATCCCGGGTAAATGCCCTGGCCTCTGGGCTAAAGGTTATAAGGTGGGCAACCCCCTCCCCCATGCTAAAATGACATTGGCGCCTAGCTCTACAGAGGGGTCCCAGCTTCAGACTCACAAGCTAACATGTGAGTGTCCAGACATGTGCATCTATCTCTGAGAGAGGGTCGGCCTTCACCGCCCCCTGCCATGAGCTTGCTTAAGTGGCTCTGCCTAGCCTGATGGCTTTTGGAAGTCACAGGCTTCAGGTGCCTATAGGAGCTTTAGAGAGTGCCTGGCTCAGGCTTTGGGAGTTGCAGCAATTTCTCCAGGCACCTATAATTAGGCTGAGCATCACAATGCCTAACTCCTCTTGAGCATTCAGCCCATCCTCCCATCCTAGTAACCTCAGCGGGGTGGATACTTGTAAAGTGAGTTTAGTTGACTATAAGTTACAGCAAAACAGATCTCCTGGGTTGAGCAGAGCCCCTCAAGGCTGGCCCCAGGCAGAATGTGGCCCTCGCTGGACAGGTTTCCCATCAAGTCCCTGTCCCCTTGTGGCTGTCAACACCCCCTGGTCTCCCAGATCTCAGTGCCAAGGGGCTGAGGGGGCTGTGAGGTGCTTGGGGCCGGCTGTCTCTCTGTCTCACTCTCGGCCATGCTCAGCAGCTGGATACCAAAGGAAGCTTACAAGAAGTGGAAACGTGAACAGTGGAAGTGGAAGATTGGACAAATGACCAGGGAGGAGTATAAAAATATTGCTAGAGCATGCAGGGTTGTAACCAGGAAGGCCAAAGCACAATTGGAGTTGCAGCTAGCAAGGGATGTGAAGGGTAACAAGAAGGAAC
>QXTE01000678.1:68773-82646 GCA_003942145.1 Platysternon megacephalum
GAGCCTTTGGTGAGGGACCTTGTCAAAGGCTTTCTGGAAATCTAAGTACACTATGTCCACTGGATCCCCCTTGTCCACATGTTTGTTGACCCCTTCAAAGAACTCTAATAGATTAGTAAGACACGATTTCCCTTTACAGAAACCATGTTGACTTTTGCCCAACAATTTATGTTCTTCTATGTGTCTGACAATTTTATTCTTTACTATTGTTTCGACTAATTTGCCCGGTACCGACGTTAGACTTACCGGTCTGTAATTGCCGGGATCACCTCTAGAGCCCTTTTTAAATATTGGCGTTACATTAGCTATCTTCCAGTCGTTGGGTACAGAAGCTGATTTAAAGGACAGGTTACAAACCCTAGTTAATAGTTCCGCAACTTCACATTTGAGTTCTTTCAGAACTCTTGGGTGAATGCCATCTGGTCCCGGTGACTTGTTACTGTTAAGTTTATCAATTAATTCCAAAACCTCCTCTAGTGACACTTCAATCTGTGACAGTTCCTCAGATTTGTCACCTACAAAAGCCGTCTCAGGTTTGGGAATCTCCCTAACATCCTCAGCCGTGAAGACTGAAGCAAAGAATTCGTTTAGTTTCTCCACAATAACTTTATCGTCTTTAAGTGCTCCTTTTGTATCTCGATCATCCAGGGGCCCCACTGGTTGTTTAGCAGGCTTCCTGCTTCTGATGTACTTAAAAAACATTTTGTTATTACCTTTTGAGTTTTTGGCTAGCCGTTCTTCAAACTCCTCTTTGGCTTCTACAGGTATGCTAGCAACAAGAAGGTGGTCAGGGAAACTGTGGGGCCCTTACCCCTGATTGCAGCTATTAGCACCTTTCAGCCTATTAGTGTACATGCTTCTGTGCATATGGTCTATTTCCTCACACTTGAGTCCTGCTCAGATACCAAGCAACTTGGAGATACAGACGCCATGAGACCCCAGGGATAGGGTATTTTGTGTTTATTTTGCACTAAATCAACCCCTCTGTCTCCTTCCCCAGGGAATAAACAGGTCGGGTGTGAAAGTCTCACTGCCTCTTGGGGGGAAGGGGTATTTAATATTTTCCCTCCATTTCCCCCTCTGGGCAAGTGATTTTATAATTAGGGATTAAAGAGGGTTAATTTACCTTTGATCCCAGTGACCGGCCCCTGCCCCCGGCACTGACTCTGTTATTCTCTCCCCAGTGAACGTGACTCTGGATCCAGCCACAGCTCAGTCCAATCTCGTCCTGTCTGAGGATCGGAAAAGTGTGGGACATGGAGATAAACGGCAGGATCTTCCTGACAACCCGGGGAGATTTGAACCTTATGTCATTGTTCTGGGCGCGGAAGAGTTCACAGGCGGGAGGCATTACTGGGAGGTGGAGGTGGGAAAGAAGCCTGAGTGGACTCTGGGGGTTTGTAGGGAATCTGTGAGGAGGAAGGGGAGTATCAGTGTCACATCTGAGAATGGATACTTTGTGGTGTGTTTGAGAGATGGAGAAAAATACTGGGCCCGCACTTCCCCCCTAACTCCTCTTCCCGTGAGCGTCAGGCCCAGCCGGGTGGGGATTTTCCTGGACTATGAGGGGGGTGAGATCTCATTTTACAATGTGACTGGCAGGTCCCATCTCTTCACTTTCACTGACACCTTCTCTGGGATGCTCCGCCCTTATTTCAGTCCTTGTCTCAATGAAGGGGGTAAAAATGCAGATCCCCTGATAATCTGCCCGGTCCCAGAGAAGGCCTGAGGGAATCTCTGTCCCTCACAGTGACACCCACAGTCTTCTGTTGCTTGGGCCATTCTCTGAAGTGGAGTGGCTGGGTGCCCGGAGCCTCCCCCCCGTTCTTGGGCATCTGGGTGAGGAGGGTATGGAACTTGGGGAGGAGGGCAGGCAGTTATACAGTGGATGCAGCAGGGGTCTGTGCTCTTGTTGACTTTCCTGAAGCTCCAGCAGATGCTTCATCATGTCTGTTTGCTCCCCCATTAGCCTCAGCATCACGTCCTGCCTCCGCTCTTCGCGCTCACTTAATTCTTTCCTGGCCTCTGCCACTGAATGCCTCCATGCATTGAGCTGTGCCCTATCAGTGCAGGAGGACTGCATGAGCTCGGAAAACATGTCATCGCGAGTGTGGTTTTTTTGCCTTCTAATCTGCAATAACCTCAGTGACGGCGATGATAGAGGGAGTGTAGAAACATTCTATGCTCTACGATTCTGGGGGGACTGCATGGTCACCTGTGCTGCTGAGTTCGCCATGCTGACCAAACAGGAAATGAAATTCAAAAGTTCCTGGGGCTTTTTCTGTGTTCCTGGCTAGTGCATCAGAGTTCAAAGTGCTGTCCAGAGCAGTNAATTGCGAGTGTGGTTTTTTTGCCTTCTAATCTGCAATAACCTCAGGGACGGAGATGATAGGGGAGCGTAGAAACATTCTATGCTCTACGATTCTGGGGGGACTGCATGGTCACCTGTGCTGCTGAGTTCGCCATGCTGACCAAACAGGAAATGAAATTCAAAAGTTCCTGGGGCTTTTTCTGTGTTCCTGGCTAGTGCATCAGAGTTCAAAGTGCTGTCCAGAGCAGTCATAATGGAGTACTCAGGGGCGAGGGATAGCTCAGTGGTTTGAGCAGTGGCCTGCTAAACCCAGGGTTGTGAGTTCAATCCTTGAGGGGGCCATTTAGGGATCTGGGGCAAAAAGCTGTCTGGGGATTGGTCCTGCTTTGAGCAGGGGGTTAGACTAGACACCTCCTGAGGTCCCTTCCAACCCTGAGATTCTATGATAGCTCCCAGAGGCCAGTACCATCAATATGCATCCACACTACCCCAAATTCAACCCAGCCAGGTCAATTTTAGCACTACTCCCCTTGTCAGGGAGGAGTACAATTTTAAGAGCCCTTTAGGTCAACGGAACAGGGTTGGCTGTGTGGACACAGTCCTTTTTAAATCGACCTAACGCAGCTAAATTTGACCTAACCCCGTAGTGTAGATGAGGGCACAGTGACCAGAGTGACAGAGACCTTTTTCTGCCCATGATAGGACCTCACCCAGCATTACCTGACTGGGGTGGGGGTCTGTTTCCGTGCAGCAGGGAGACGGGGTTCAGTGGATTCCCAGGTCCCCTCGAGACCTTTAACTGCATTATCTGACTCCCAGAGAAAAGCCAACTCCAGGAGCTGAGTGAGTGCAACAGGTCCAATGAGTGACAGGGAATGTCCCGGCATTTACTGTCCTGGGAGGTCTCCTACAGATCTGCTCCACCACGCCGCCCCATGTCCTTATTGTCTCTGCCTGGAACCTGGTCCCAGCACGATGGAGGGTGGGGGATGGGGAATGGGGACAGCTGGGGAAGGAGGATCAGGCCAGAGTATGGGGATTGAGAGCCCAGCCCCGGGGTTGTGTGAGCGATGGGCTCAGGCTGCGTGACTGGGACCTGCTCATGGGAAGGAGCCCAGGAACTTTTCTCCTTCTTCCTCAATGAGTTTGTGCCAATCGGCCACATAGCCCCACTGCCACACTCTTCTCTTCTGCATGGAACCTGCTTCAGTGCCTCAACCCTCCCTTCTCCTTCCTGTCCCTCTTCAAAACCCTCTTCCCAGGGAGTCCTGAAACCACCCTCTGTCCCAGCAGGGAACATTGAAACATAGGTCAGTGTCCTGGGTCTGTGCAGAATGTGAGCTTCCTGAGCAGGGGCCAGGTCGGGGAGGGTTATAGGGATTGTGACCAGGTGCCTGAATGGGCCACACTGAGGATGCTATACTCAGGGTAGACTGCAAGGAATAGGGCAGACAATCCCCCAGACTGGTGGTTTATTCTATAATTAGAGTCACCAAGTCAGTAACAAAATTGTCTCTGTAATACCCTGGTTACCAAGAAGCTAAATACAATCCTAGTTAAGCATCCCAGCCCTTGACCCCAATCTATACAGACAATTGTAATATAGTGAGAGGTTACTGAAAACCTGATTCACCATATGTGAGATTCACCAGTCCCAAAGGACTGGACACTGATCCCAAGTCAATATGAGTCCCAGATCTTACCCAATAATCACGCAGATGTCAATCCTTTAGTGACTAAAAGAAAAGGTTTTAATAACAAAAGGAAAAAAGAAGGAAGAGAGTTGCAGTGGTTAAGAGATCAGGATACATATAGATATGTGAAAACTCTTTAGGTCCCAGTTTCAGAGAAGAGATGGCAATGCTGCTGATTTGTAAAAGTCTTTCTGGAATCAATTTGAAAGGTTTTAGTCCAACAGTCAGTCCAGGGGTAGAGTTTGTTCAAATTCTTCCATAAGAATTCCAGGGTATATCCAGAGTAAACCCGGAGACCTCAGTCTTGTGGCTTAGAACTTCCCTGTCAAAGTTTAAGCAGACCTGAGATAAAAAAGGATCAAGCCCTGGGACATTTTTTTATAGTCTTCTAGCAAATTGATAAACTTCTTGACAGCAATTATCACAGCAGCATCTTCTCCCAAGGAAGAATAGGCAGTGCAGATTGTTGCTTTGAAGCTAATTTTCTATCTCATAGATGAACTAGTTGTGTTCAGTCACATAAGGCAATTAGCCAGTCGAACTGTCAAGACAGTTCACAGGTAGTTTACTGTGTGGAATTACAAGTTTCAAGGAGAGATTAGGATAATTATATTGCTGTACCACAAGTCCTATCTAAATAATAATATGACCTTTTGACCTCTGAATCCATAGAACACAGCATTATGAGACAGGAACAGCATTAGCATCTACAAGCTAATTAGATCACATTGTTAAACTTCTAACGAGAGACAGGTAAACACAGACAAATATACTTAGCATCTATCCGTGATTTCTAGTACTGCAAATAAATGGGTTAATGATTGCTGGTCTAGGACATCTCTTTGAAATACACATACAAGTAGATTGTCTTGGTTACATTTCAATGTGTCTTGTTAAGTTATAGGTCATACTCAAGTTGACCATTCTGTGAGCATCACAGAAGCGCTGTTAAGAAAGATGCTTTCAGAGCCTTTTACAGAACCAACGTCATGTTTGTCATTTGAGTATTCTGTTAATTAGATTCTTCTTTCTTTCACTGAAAAAAGTCTCTGCAATTATCTTTATACTCTAGGTGCTTTGTTGCGATGTGTCATTTCAACTTTGCAGGTTTCATTGCTTCATTTGATAGGATTTGTAAGCATGCGATGCATCGCGGTTGTCAATCACTGAATTCCATAAAACCAAAATCAATATAACTTTCCTCAAACTTTCTGTTCTTCGTTTGTTTCTTACTATTTGACTGCATTGTCCATGGCTTCAGCACAACTAGCAGGACTAGTATAAGGTTGTTTTAAAAACTTACTCATTTTCAATATAACTTGCTCACACACTGTAAAAATATATTCCACTTCCACCTGCCAAACACGTCTCAGTCAAAACGGACGTCACTTCTGATTTGCTGTTGCAAAGCAGTGAGATTTTTTATGTTGATGCTTATGCAATGTGAGTATTACGGCATTGTTCATGCACCATGGAATACGTTGTGTAAACAGAAATAATTGATTTGTCAGCTAGGCAATGCAGATAGGGGTGATGTGTGACTGTTGATAGTGGAAACGGTGGCACGTGACCACCCTACTCATCACTTCTGGATCTAACAGAGGTTTTCAAACTGTGGGCTAAGCCCTGATCTGACAAGAAGAGGGCCAGCTGTGCTGTGCGTAACTCTTGTCTGCCTGCTGCCTATGCTGCTCGGGGAAGAGGCAGAGCGCAGAAGAAGAACAGCCTCTGGGTTAGGCCCCATGTGCCAGGTTCTGCAGGCCTGGCTGTCCTCATTGAAATGGACCCAAGCTTTTCCATCAGTGCAAGTTAATCCACCTCTGGGAGCAGCAGTAGCTTGGTTGACAGAAGAATTCTTCCATTGACCTAGCTGTGTCTACATCAGGGGTTAGATCAGGGGTCTCAAACACACGGCCTGGATGCGGCCCGTGAAGTTATTTCCTGCGGCCCACCATAGGAGCCAAGCTTCCCTCTGACCACATAATAGTTACAGGTGTTTATATTTTATTAAAACCCCTCTTCACATTACAGTTTTTAAAAAGTTAATACATTGACTTTTAATAGCATACTATATTACTCTTCATTTTTTATTATACTTTTGTATCGTTGCACGAAAAGGTGTCAGTGATGTGGCCCTCGGGCCAATGTACTAGTCCCCATGTGGCCCTCATGGTGATTTGAGTTTGAGATTCCTGGTGTCATAAACAGATAGTTAAGGGTTAATGCCTCTTTTACCTGTAAAGGGTTAAGAAGTTCACCTAGCCTAGCTGACACCTGACCAGAGGAACCAATGGGGGGACAAGATGTTTCAAAAGGAAGGAGGGAAGTTCCCTTTGTCTTAGTTCAGTTTCAGTTTTGGCCGGAGTGGAAAAGATCAAGGAATCAGTCTCTTATCAGAGTAGTGAGTATTAGAAAAGGAATAAATAGGTTTATGTTTATTTTCTTTTGTAACTTGTCTTGTGCATTAGGGGAATAATCAAATTGGGTATTTTTTTGTGTAACTAAGGGNGTTAGATCAACCTCACTAAATATTTCACAGCTCTGTGTGAGGTAGCTAAGTCAACCTAAGTTTTAGGTGTAGGCCTCAGGAAGAATAAGGGTATGCCTACACTACAGCCACTACAGCAGCACAGGTTCAACTCTGTCACTGAAGTGCTGTACTGTAGATGCTTCCTACGTTGACGGAAGTGGTTTTTCCGTCACTCTAGTTAATCCCCCTTTCTGGGAGGCAGGTAGCCAGGTCACCGGCAGAATTCCATTGTCTACACTGGGGGTTAGATCGATCTAGCTGTGGCACTCGGGACACACAGTTTGTCACAGCCCAGGGTGATGTAACTAAGGTTGATCATAGTTTCAAGTGTAGAGCAGGCCTAAGAGGGGTAACCCCGGAGCTAGTTGAAAACACAGGGTCTGAGGGATTGGTGGGCAGCTTGGTGTGTGTGAGGCGGGGGGGGGGGGGGGGGATAGCTCAGTGGTTTGAGCATTGGCCTATTAAATCTAGGGTTGTGAGTTTAATCCTTCAGGGGGCCATTTAGGGATCTGGGGCAAAAATAACCTGTCAGGGACAGTACTTGGTCCTGCTGTAAAGGCAAGGGACTGGACTCAATGACCCTTCAAGGTCCCTTCCAGTTCTGTGAGATAGGTATATCTCCATATTATAAAGAAGGCCAAGAGAAGCAGTCATGAGTGTGTTCCTGGTAGGACATGGAGAGACAGAGCTTGCTTCAGGCACAGAATTCCCTGGAAAGGCAGACTTGGATTTCTGGGTAGGGTTTTCAAATTTCCAGTCCATCTGGTCAGGAAAGTTGGGACCCTATTTCTGAGTAAGGAGGCTGCTGTTTGTTTCTAATGTTTTCAGGGCACAGGAATGTGTGGACATTGTTTGTAAATAGGAACAATTGCACCAAGGAAATACCTGACTCCATGTAATGGGTGGACTAGGCCCTCAGAGTTCTACCACACCCATCCCAGGAAAGGAGCAGTGGAGAGGTCCTCCAAGCAGCCAAGAGTAGATGTGAGGAAGCAACCAATCACAGGGGCTGCTAGACTGGCCAATCAGGGGCCAGGAAGGCCACATAAAAGGAGCTGCAGACTACAGTAGTAATTAGTTGCTGTGTGGAGCTGTAGAAGAAAAGACTGTGTGCCTGGCTGGAAGAGCAGCAGGACCAAAGACAGTCTGCTAGCAGGGACCAGAGAGCTAGAGGCTGCTGGCTGCTAGGACTATGCCAAAAACAGTTTGCTAGCAGGGACTGGGGGAGGCTGTGGGAACTGCGTAGGGACTGAGTCTGGAGAGGGCCACAGGAAGATAGTGTCTCTAGGGAGGAAGCCTGGAGATAAAGCCCCATACCAGGGTAGCGACTACTTACTGAAAGAACACAGACACACGCAAGCATACAGGACACTCATGAGAGGTGGGTGCTGACCCCGTTACTCTCCTATAATCAATTTCTCCTCCCAGTGGAAGAACCTAGCAAGGCCCCAAACACTGGCTAAGGGCTCAGGTCAAGGAGCAATGCTACAACCCAAGTGAGAACCTAGACCTGTGGTCGCAAATGCATTGGAGGGGAACCTTTGCAGGGAGTTTCAACAGCAAGAAGCCTGTGCAGAGGAGTAGATTGCTGCTAATTGTGGACTTCAGCATATTCAGCTTTCTGTGCTGAAAGGTCCTTATTGTTCCTTCTCTCTGAGCTGACATGCCTCTCCCCAGAGTCAGACAAACCCAAAATGAGGATCCCTGGCTTGTATTTCCCCCCAGCAAATCCAGTCCACACAGTGATTATGAGCTCAGTCTTGGCCCACAGAGAAAAAATGACAGGAAGGGGGAGGGGGGGCTGGTAGGATTGTTACTTTCCCTGCTGTGTGTGGAGTTTTACAAAGTTTAAACTGAAAATCTTCTTTCCAGCTCTCAGCTGGCATTGTGAATGGGCTGGGCTGTATCCTTTAGACTGCAAAGTCATAAAGCTTTGAGGATTTGCCGTAATCTCACCCTTGAGCTCAAGGGTTGCTCTCGATTAGTTGCTGCTGTTTTCCTGCTGTGTCACTAGCACAGACCAGCTGCCTCTGGCCTTAACCCAGGGAGCCCCTGTAGCCTGGCTGGTCGCAGGCAGGTGGCTGGATGTGCCGCAAGACACAGCCCAGCCAAGGCTCCTCCGCACACGCATTGTCACTGACATCACTCAATGGGGTTTAGTTCCCACCTAATGTTGTTTCAGTGCAAGTCTGCATGTGGCTGTGGATGCCCCCACTGTGAATTAAGAAAATCCTAGTTTGATTGAGGGCACGTCTACACAGCACCTGGGGGGTGATTCTCAGCTCGGTAGATGTGCACATGCTGACTCTGCTGGAGCGAGCACACTCCAATAGCAGTGAGGCTGTGGCATGGGCCAGCCGCTGGAGTACAATCCATCCTGACCCCTGCCTGGACTGTGTAGACAGACCCCGAGTTTAAACTTTTGTGTTCTTGTTTGTTTGTTTCCTTTCCCCCCTTTGCCTTTCATTCACTTTCTGCTTCTTTACACCCCCCTGCTCCTGTTCCTTGCCTATGTAGTTCCTGCGTCCTTGTTTTCTTATCTTTCTCCTGCTCCACCTCCCAGCCTCTCCTTTCTCTTCACCTCATTCTGCACCTGTGCAGCTGCTATGAGGTGGGACAGGCACCTCCCATTGTCAGAATACCCATTTCTGATGCAGAGAGAAGAGAAGACCAGAGATCCTAGCAGCCATGGCCTCAGTGACTCCTGTACAGGAAATCCAAGAGGAAACCAAATGCCCCATCTGTCTGCAATATCTGACAGACCCAGTGACCCTACAGTGTGGGCACAATTTCTGCCAAGGCTGCATCACTCAGTACTGTGAGACATAGGCAGAGGGGGACTATGACCCTGTGTGCTGCCCCAGCTGCAGAGCCCAGATCTGGAAAGGGGCTCTCTGGAATAACTATCAGCTAGCAAATATAGTGGGGAAAATTAAAAAGATGGATTTCAAACCAGCAGAGCCCTGGATCTGTTCTGTGAGGACGGGGAAGCCACGTGTGAGGTTTGTGAGAGATCCCCTGAGCACAGATCTCACACGGTGCTTCTCATGGAGGAGGCTGCAGAAATACAAGGTAGGAAGCACTGTGGATCTGGGTTAATTCAACCCTTCCCTTTTCAGACTGAGTGTCTCAGAGCCACAGAATCTCCCACTTTCCTGGAGTTTCTCCCTTGATCACTGGCTCCACCTAAATCTCTCCCCTGCAGGCTCCTTCCTCTGGGAAGGTGCAGGGAGCCCTGGCCACTGATGCTGTCACAGCCTGTCAACCCCCCACTGTTCATTAGGGAGATGTGGGCACTAGAGGTCTGTGTGAGGCATTTTCCTCACACACAGGATTGAAGCAAGATGTGTCCAAGCTGCTGCCAGGCCGGGAGTGGAAGGAATGAGCTGTGCACACCACACCCCTGACAGCCCAGGCTCTGCCAGCCAGGTGTTCACATGCATTGTGAACACAGCAGCCCTTGCTCAGCTGCATGGAACATACATACAGGTGTGGGTTTAAGCACAGGTACTGTGGACTCTTCCCTAGGGACCAATATATGGAGTTGCCTGATTAGAACAGACCTCTGGTTTCATCACAAAATATCAACAATCAGAACGTAACTTGCTAGCCCTTGTGATTGAAAAGTTTGAAAATGTGCCCAAGCATAACGGCTCCAGTGCCATGTGCCTGAGTCTGCAGAGAGCCATAGCTCTGAGAGGAGGGAACTACCCCATGCATGTCAATGGCTGTTCTCGCTGAGAACTATTGCTCTAGAGTCCTCAGTCACCTCGCCCAAGTTGGGGGCTCTGTGTGTGGCAGGCCAGGAAGAAGACAGTGGACCCAGCTCACCATCCCAAGAAAATACACAATACACAAATCTGCTGGGCAGCTTACATGTACCAAAGTCCCTGCCCCAAAGAGCTTGCACTGTATAAAGATGAATAGCGACAAACTCCCCCTTCCCTCCAAACAAGCATTTGTACTTTCTTTTCAAACATAGTTTGAGCACCTGCTGAATTTTCTGCTGTACTCAGATTGCATTTACCCAAAATAAAAAATAGCCGTTTGACAGAGGTAGATTGTAACACTACGACCCTTTACACAAACTCTGATTTTTTTGCCCAGGGCCATGTTTGACTCAGTGTTTGTGTACTACTCAGGTTAAATGGCTGCACAATTGTCCCTTGAACCTCTGAAGTCTGTGATTATTAGCTAGCTTTCAATCCCCTGAGCTTCTCTCTCTCCATGTATATGCTCCAGTGTCGTTCTTTGGTGCTTGACCCTGAGCAAACAGCAGAGTCGGTGCCAGAAAGGAAACACCCAGTTGTATTGCAGGTTGGGTGAATTTAAGTGAACCTTACTCTGTTTCACTGTCCAGAAGGAGCCATGGCGCCAAAGAACCCTGTGGCAAGTCTCCAGCATGAAGCTACTAGTCCAATCTGTGTGGAGTATTTCATGGAACCCGTCACGCTGCAGTGTGGGCACAATCTCAGCCACGCCTGCACCAGTCAGTGCTGGGAGGGATCCGATACAGACGCCTCCTACCCCAAGTAAGGAGAGACTGTGGAAGTAGGAAACATCAGACCAAATAGGCAACTAGTGATAGACGTAGAAACAGCCAAACAGCTGAGTTTAGAGGCACTGGATGGAGCAGGAGGGGAGAGGGGGTGTGAGGAACACTGGAAGCCTCTGAAACTGTTCTGTGAAGAGGATCAAACTTCTATTTGTTTAGTTTGCCATCTGTCAGGGACTCACAGGGCTCATACTGTGGTTCCCATAGAGGAGGCTGCTTGGAGTACAAGGTAAGGAATTGCTGTTAAGTTGAATGACTTTAGATTTTGGATAACTTAATACATTATTAATCAGAGCAATAACTTTGGGTTTTAATTACAGATTAATTTCATAGCAAGTTGCCTATCACAGCTATTGGTGTAACTGCATCACTGAGCTCTATAAAGCCTCCATTGCATGAAGCTGGCTATACAAAAGTAAATTATGCAGCATGAAGACTTGAAAGAGCCTTTCTCGGAGAAGCTGAATTCTTTTCCAAATCATTTCCCACTTGGGGTCCGTTGAGCAAGAGGGCCCCATGGTTGCAGGGAATCCAGTGTAACTATATTACTCAGCTCTGTAAAGCCGTCATTGTATGACAGATGCTTTAAAAAGTAAATGATATGGCAGTGTGGCAAGAAAGGCAAACCCCCCCAAATAATTTAAAGATGTCTGACGTGAAAGAATTTTTGTCTGAGAAGCTGAATCCTCTTCAAACCCAGCTCCCACTGGTGACATAAGGGAACTTTCTACAGAAGAGAAGTAGCTAAATGACCCATGAGGTATAAAGCACATGAGTTGCAGGCCAGTCTGTGATAGGGTCACCTTCAGAGTAGAGACTAGGAAGCTACAAGCTGTTATTGTTACTGATTTGTACCACAGTGTTTATTATTACTATTTCCATCTCGGTAGCCCCAACAGACCCCAAAGGAGATCTGGCCATGATTGTACTAGGCCCTGCACAAAACACAACGAGGGACAATCCTGCCCTGGGCAGGTTACAGTCTTAGTAAACAAGACAAAGGGTGAAGGGGAAAACAGAGGCACAGACTTGCCCAGGGTCACTCAGCAGATCAGTGGCAAAGATGGGAATAGCACCCAAGTCTCCCAAGGCCCAGACCACTGCCCTAACCACTAGGTCATGCTGCCTCCACAGCAGCACTGAGCAGTGACGAAGTGCAGCTGTTAGGAGGGAGACACCTTGATAAAGGTCCCAGGCCCAGCAGGGAGAGGAGGTTTCTCACTGGGATTCTGAATTCCCGTATTGCTCCATTAGGCGTTAAAATCAGATGCTGGTCTGCACTAGAGGAGAACACCTGAACACCTTGAGTCCACACATAAAAGGGATCCAGACAGCACAGGTCCATGCCAAATACCATTGGGATTAGACTTGTTTGCAGCAAAAATAACCACTGTTAGTCTGAACACTTTTGTTGTGTATGTAACCCTTCTGCCAGTTGCAATCCATAGCAGCAAGGGCTGGGTTCAATTTCTAAGGGTTCCTTTTGAATAATACAACAATACAATCCAGAACCGGCTCGACTCCCACCCAATAACTTGGGACAATTACACACCACCACTGGAAGCCTCTAAGAGGTAATACTTCCCCTCTCACAAGCACAGTGTAGGGAAGAAACTTTTACTAAAAAGGGGGAAAGTCACCCGGCATTAACTGGGGAAAGCGCCACAAGCAGGATTCATAAACACAAACCAATGCGCAAAACCCCCACCCCCAGAGTTAGCTGGGCAGTGTCCTTTTGCCTCAGGTTAAGTCCAGCAACCAAGTCCCTTTGATGTGTCTCTCTCTTCTCCCTCCACCACCCCCACTCTCAGTTGTTATCCTTGGTCAGTGAAGACCCAGAGTTCAAAGGTGCAACTGCATGAGTTCACCCATAGGCGCCAACTTTCTCCGGCACCGGTGGGTGCTCGCGCCCCCCTGCCCCTGGCTCCGCCCTGACTCCACCCTTTCCCCACCCCTGGCCCTGCCCCCATTCCAACCCCTTCCCCAAAGTCCCTGCCCCAACTCTGCCCCCTCTGTGCCCCTATTGGATCCCTTCCCCAAATCCCCGCCCCAGCTCCGCCTCTTCCCCCAGCGCACCGCGTTCCCCTTCCTCCCCCCCCGCCCCACGAAACAGCTGTTTCGTGGCGCAAGCGCTGGGAGGGAGTGGGGAGAAGCAGGATGTGGCACCGCTCGCAGAGGAGGCGGAGGCGGAGGTGAGCTGGAGCAGGGGGGCGGGGCCACGGGGAGCTGCCGGTGGGTGCTCAGCACCCACTAATTGTTCTCTGTGGGTGCTCCATAAGGGCCCCGGGCGACCATCGCCGCCACCTGCAGTGCAGCAGGGCTCAGGCAGGTTTCCTCTGCGCGCCGCTCCCGGAAGCAGCTGTCGGCACTGCACATCCCTGCGTCCCCGAGGGGGGTGTCTCCGCGCACTGCCCCCACCCCAAGCACAGACTCCATAGCTCCCATTGGCCGGGAACTGTGGCCTGTGGGAGCTGTGGGGGTGGTGCCTGCAGGGCGGGCAGTGGTGCATGGAGGCCTGTTGCCCCCCGCACCTAGAGCCACCACCAGACTGGTGTGCCGCCTGAGGTAAGCGCCGACCCCTGACCCCCTCCTGCACCCCAAACCCCTGCCCCGGCCCAAAGCCAGCATCCCGCACCCAAACTCCCTCCCAGAGCCCGACCCCTCCCACACCCAAACTCCCTCCCAGAGCCCAACCCCTTCCCTCCCCTCCCGCACCCAAACTCCCTCCTAGAGCCCAACCCCTTCCCTCCCCTCCCCTCCCGCACCCAAACTCCCTCCCAGAG
>QXTE01000678.1:86812-101831 GCA_003942145.1 Platysternon megacephalum
GCCCGACCCTCCTGCAACCAAAATCCCTCCCAGAGTCTGCACCCCGCACCCCCCCACCCCAATTCCCTGCCCCAGCTTAGATCCCACCCCCAAACTCCGTCCAAGAGTCTGCATCCCACATCCAAACTCCCTCCCAGAGCCCGACCCCTCCCCCCTCCTGCATCCAAACTCCCTCCCAGAGCCCGACCCCTCCCCCCTCCCGCACCCAAACTCCCTCCCACAGCCCAACCCCTCCCCCCTCCTGCACCCAAATTCACTCCCAGAGCCCGACCCCTCCCGCACCCAAACTCCCTCCCAGAGCCCGACCCCTCCCCCCTCCTGCACCCAAACTCCCATGTGCATGGGGGTCCACTCACTGCTCTTCCCTGGGGCCCGGAATTGCTGTCAATGGGCCTGTTAAGCTGCAGAGACTTATATTGAGAGGTCTGCTTGTAGGTGGATTCCTCTGTGGCCTTGGTGAATGTGGATGTGTGTGTGTTTCTCCATGATCTTAGATTTTCTGTGTTAGATTTGTGTGCAGAAGACTCTGGAATGATCCACTCAGTGGGAAAGATTAACCTCAAGTTTTTCCTAGAGATGTCACATCCCTGGGGGACTGGTTGTTGCAGGACTGTTGGGGCTGGAATGTGGCCCTTTCACTGCTAGGGCACTGGTTACCATTCAGCCCAGGGCAGCAGTGGACAGCGCCAGTAGAAAAGGGGGAGGGGGGCAGGGGCACTGCTGAAAAAGTGGGGGGGGGCACGGGGACCGCCGGAAAAAATGGGGAGGGGCCCGCAGGGGCCGCACCAACACAGGGGGTTTACATAACCCTCGTCGCCCCCCCGTACTGGCGCCTCGTGACCAAGAGTCTTTCCCACCTAAGGACAGTTTGGAGACCTGTGTGGAATAAGCTGGGGATGGGGGAGTCGGTGCATCAGGCTAATTCCTAGTGGACGGATTTCTACAGCATGGACACCAAGGACTGAATTGGCCAATTCCCCTTCTATCCCCAGAGCGGGCCTCTCCAGGCTGGGGCTGAAGAACGTTCATGTGACCTTTGCATGAACGTGGGTGGCACTGCCATGACCAATGTTGCACCTGCTGTGAGGCTGGGAGAAGTAGAGAAATTGTAACTCCAGGCAGGGGTGCCGGAACCAGGGGGGACCCAGGGGGGGCCTTGCCCATACACACACTTTTAAAAGTGGGAAGGCAACACCTGCTCACTGTTTAACATGGGCATGGTTTGGGGGCAGGGAGCCATGTTACCCCCCAAACTGCAAGCCTCGGGCAGGCAAGGAGCAGTGCCGGCAGGGGCTGCACTGCCCAGCGGGGTGATCAGCTCCCCCGCCGTGAAGCACAGCCCCCGTCGGCAGGATCAGCCTCTTCCCAGGCGGGAGCAGGGACATGGGTTAGGGGCTGCTCTCAGCCCCTCCCCAGACTTCCTCCCCTCCTGGGCAAGTGGAGAGTCTAGTGTGCCTCACAGTGGCCCAGGCTCCCTGGGCAGTTTTTACCATGGCCCAGCTCTGGTTTCTGGCCTAGCCAGGAGTAGGCCTCTGGGGGGAAGAGGAGGAGCAGGGGTCATCAAGGGGGTGGGGCCTTGTGGCCCCCTCGCCCCAACTTCTGCTGAGGTTCTGACACTGTTCAGGCCGGGCAGCAACTCATTAGCAAGAACTTATAATGAGTCACTAAACAAAATACAACTGTGTGAAATTGTTTCTCTCTAGGTGCGAGAAGCGGAAGTTCCAGCAGCCAGTGGAGATTTCTCCTGAGCTGCAAGAGACTCAGTGATTTCTCCCAGAAACCTGTTGCTCTAACAGAGACTCCGAGGAAGTTCAAAGGTACTGAGAAGGGATCTAGGAGGGGAAATTGGAATGAGCCTTGAGACTGTGGGAGGAGATGGGTTCTGGCTAGTTGCTTCATAATTATATTATCCATTGATTTAATTGTTGGGTGAGAATGCCACACAAGACACTCAGGCTAAATAATTTGAACTTTTATTTTAACCAAATCATGTCTTGCAATTACGATTACTGTTAAAGTAAGAATTTACAAAATTACAAAATGAAGAACTGGCTAGTTACCATCTCCTGGGGGATAGGTGGGTCATGGTGTATTTCTCCTATAAAGCTCTGACTATCCCTTACAATGTCTGACATATTATACACATCCAAATTACATATTTGTTAGTTCTCTTCCAATCATGTTTGAGTGCTATGAATATTAAGTATCTTATAGAACTCATACAATACACAGGCATGAACTTTTCAATTGGCAGAAAAGCCCTGTCCAAGCTCTTTTCATGTTATTGTTCTCTTTCCTGATTGGTTTATTACCACTGATTATGCATAGGTCAGAAAGAGGCTTAGGGGTTTTCGGACTTTGCTAACTACTCCTGGGCAGTACATTTTGGGTGTCTGTTGTCTTTAAGCACATTGTGGGGCCAAAACATCTCTTTGTCCCACATAGCAGCTTATGAACACATCACTTAATATAACACGGGCAGTTAAGGAAACATTTCTTTATGTGAAGCAAACTGCTCACTAGGCCAAAGCCAAGTCAGTCAGTACAAATGCACAATCTCCGTCTGTCAAAACTTATGCATAAGAAATGACCCATGTACCAATTCTCAATACTTAACATAATAAATAGTGGAGAGCAGACAAATGGAGCAGATGTAGCAAAGGTGCAGGTGTCATGGTGTCTCACATTAATTCATGACTTACCATGAGTAACAACATTAAGGCCCAAATTTAGCAAAATGGCCTAATTTGGGGCACCTGACTTGCTCTCTCCCAACTAGAGAGCTGCAGGGCAAGTGCTCCAGAGCTGTGTTGCATCCACAGCTGCAGGTGGAGTCAGTGGGAGCTGCGGGTGGCCATCCCCTCTGAGAACCAGGCCTTGGGGCCTAAAGGTCAGCACTCAAAATCTAGACCCCAAATTAAAGGCCACTTGTTCAATCTGGACCCAGCCCATCACTGTGCTCTGGTACCGCATGGCAGTCTGGGCACATGGGCTGTAGGGAAGGAGACAGCCCCTCCCTCACGGTGATGGATCCCACCAGCACAGGAGCCTCTTGTGCCTCCTCCCCAGCAGCTGCAGGCCCAAGGCATGCTCCTGAGAGAGTTGGGAATGGGGTGGGGTTGGTGAGGGTGGGTGGAAGAGGGATAGCGGGATGTGAGCAGTGTAAAGCTGGGTCTCTGGTACTCTGCGCACTGGCCAATACACACAGGGGCCATTGTCATAGGGATGTAAGTCTGGCTGAACGTTCTTAGCCTGTGCCAAGGTCTGCACCGGCCCCTGCAGCCACTGAACAGCAGAGTCACTAACTGTCTCCCCTCTCTCCTCTTGCCAGTACAGGGGTGAATCTGGCCCATGGAGCCAACCTTCCCCCACCTCCATTTCCACATGGCTAAAATGATTTTATTGTTATTCCTATTTCTGCCTATGGAGGACAAGGCCCCGTCATGCTGCTCTCTGTAGAGACACTAGTGAACAGCCCCAAGAGCTCACAATTAGAGCCAGGATTTCACAAACTCTGAACATCCTGTTAGTGTCAAAGAACCAAAGTGGGTCAAGTTACTTTTCTGCCAAAGTCTTTGTATGGTCTGGGTCTAGGTTGTGACAAAAGGCAGTGAGTAAATGAGAGAAACCAACCGGGGTCTGAAAGGTGGGAGGGGATGATGAGGGAGAAGTAAATCGCAGTGATAGATTGTGTGTCCTGGGATGTTTGCGAGGCTTCATGGGTGTTGGCTCGATTGCTCGGAGATGCCTGAAAGAGAGAGGAAATAGAAGGCTTACAGACGACTTTATATTAAATACCTGAGTGTGTCTCTGGGGCTCTCTGTCTGTTTCTCTGCCATGCTGAAAGCACAGCTCTATGAGTTCGGCGTGGGGATGCTGTTATAAATAAGAGCCTGAAATCTCACCTCTCTTTTCTCCTTTCTCCCTCCAGACACTCTGCCATCTGAACTGGAGACAAGAAGAGGGGAACCCCTAGGAGCACTGAGACTGGGTGAGATTGCAGATGGAGATTAGCTTTAAATTCTGAGAAAATTCCAGAGAAAACAGCTTCATGAGATTGTAGCTAAAGTTACCAACCGAACTGACAGTGGCCATGACACACACAGCCCTAAAAATACACACATTGAACAGTGAGGAGCTCCCACGCTGGAGTCACACAGACACTCCTGACACCAACCTTGTGCTGAGTTCATGCCCACACTGATGAGCAGAAACACTCACTGAGCAGCACCTGAACAGAGCTCTCTGCCCTGAGGGCCGACACATCCCTTTGCTTTACCTCGGTGCAGGGGGTCTCTTCTCCAACATCTTGCCTTTCCTCTGGGCAGGGCTGGGCTCTCCCAATGGAGCTGCTCACTGCTTCCTGGATTGGGGAGATGCTCTGCCTCTGGTACTGGCCCCCCTCCCTTCTCTCTGCACTGGGAATGGAGCTACCCCATCCAATGCCACCTCCTACTCTCTGGTCTTAAGTGGCTATTCCCCAGTGCTGCACCTTCCTCTCTGTTCTCTGAGCTGGGAGTGTGGAGGCTGCATTAGGGGAGGGAGCTTGACTCAAGGGTTTAAAGCTGGTACCTGCCTCCTCTGCTCACTCATCACTAAAACTTTCTCTGCTGTGTCTCTGAAGCTGGGAATGGAGCGTTCCCATTCAAGCTCAAGTGAAGCCTCTGCAAACAAATGAGAAACTAATTCAGTGGCTCCCGGAACTGCAGTGACATCTCTGCTCAGCCTCAGGTGCCCAGGACAGAGGCAGCTCCCTGGGATCCAGGCCTGTCCCAGCCAGAACGGGGCTGCTGCTGGGGAGTGTGAGAAATGGTCCCAGCCTCCCCCAGGGCTGAACTCTGCCCCTAACACTCTGATTCTCTCTCTCCCCAGTGAATGTGACACGGCTCATCCCCAGCTCGTCCTGTCTGAGGATCGGAAAAGTGTGAGGTGGGGACACACATGGCAGGACCTGCCCGGCACTCCTGAGAGATTTGACTCTGAGTCCTGTGTGTTGGGCTGTGAGGGATTCACCTTGGGGAGACATTCCTGGGAGGTGGAGGTAAAAGTGCAGGATGGGGGACATTGGGCTGTGAGTATAGCCAGAGAGTCTGTGAGGAGGAAGGGATGGGTCAACCTTAACCCTAAGGAGGGGATCTGGGCTGTGGAGTGGTGTCGGGGTTGGTATCAGGCTCTCACCTCCCCTGTGACCCCCCTGCTCCTGAGCTGGGTCCCCAGCAGGATCCAGATTTGTCTGGACTGTGAACAGAGGCAGGTGACATTTTTCGATGCTGGTAATGAGGCCCCGATCTTCACTTTCCCTCTGGGCTCTGTCCCTGAGGAGAGAATCCACCCCTGGCTCTGGGTGGGGGGGATCCCAGCTCAGACTATGTCCCTGAAACACAGGGGAAGTAGGGAATATCCCACTGGGGATGCTGAAATCAGCCTCTCTAGCCTCAGGTGTCCTAGTCTCTGACTCTGGAGGACTCCTGTCTTCCGACAGATTTTGTACCCTGCACTCTCTGTGGAGTCTCTGGACTGTCAAACCATAGAGAGCAGGGAATGATGGAGGCAGAGAAGCCAATCTCATTGTCCCAAGGATTTTGTAGCCTGTTTGTCACTGTTCTCTATGGACCAGGATGACTTTGAGCATCCAGGCTCACACTATGTCATTGATAAATGGGCAGGGGGTGGGGGAATAAGAATGAAAAGACGGGCTTCTCTAGCTACCGTCATTTCAGTCTCTGTGATCTTGGAGGACTCCCTACCCAGTCCCCAGCCCCTCATCTTTGTGACCCCCGGAAGCTCCTCCTCTCTCCCTGCCTGCAGCATCAGGGATGGGGATCAGGAGGAGGGTGAAGAACAAATACGATGAACAAATGTAGATTTGATTTCATCTTCTTCTTCTATACCATCACCCCAATTTTTGTGCTTTGTTTTCTGGGATGAAGGAAGTAGGGATAATTCTCTTGCTACTGCCAGTCACAACAGCTACAGTTGAGCGTTCTCTTTTCTCATTGAATAGAATTTTGTGTTCTGAAAGAAGATGCCTTCTGCCTGATCATGAGCATATCATGAAGGACTGGAAGTGCCTGATACATGAGAAACCACCAAAAATGAATGCACCGCATTTGAGAAGTTCATTAACAGATTTGTGCAAAATTACAAGAAGAAACCAAGAAGGATGTAGATATGGTGCTTCATAGAAGGCTTGAATAGCCCACTTAAATTTGTGTGATGATTTAAAAATGTGAGTTAAATCTAATAAAATGGCCGTGAAACGTTTTTCAGTTTTTACTATGGTGCCATACAGCCCACCTTCACCCTCACAGTCTCACCCCTCATCGGTCCTCCCCACTCCCCCTGTACTTTTGAGTACACCCCCTAATTTCAATTTCTGGGGAAAACATAAACTGCTGAAAGTTACTAGATAGACCTTGGGTCTGATCCAGTCTGGCAGTGCCTATGTTCATCTTTAGGGTAGAAAGTCTCTGTCCACTGTGAATTTGCTTTAGAAACTGTGATTAAAAACAAAGATAAACAAACAAACAAAAAACCCCACACTGAGTCTCATTTAGTTGAATGGCTGGAAAAGGCCAGCCGGAAATGACCCTTTTATCATGTTTAGAAAAAAGCATTATCAAATTTTTGAACTAATCCAGTAATATAAGGATTAGTGTTAATGTGCTTAAATCATAGGAAGGCAGGTTTAGGTTGGACATTAGGAAAAACTTCCTAATGCCCTGCTGAGTATGGGAAAAGCTTTAATCAGAGCTCCCACCTTATTTCTCATCAGAGAAAAAACACGGGAGAGAGACCCTATAGCTGCCCTGACTGTGGGAAACGCTTCTCTCACAGCACTACCCTCATTCCCCATCAGAGAATCCACACAGGAGAGAAGCCCTACAAGGGCCCCGAATATGGGGTGAGCTTTGTTCGGAACTCACAGCTTGTTATGCCCCACAGAATCTACAGGGGAGAAAAGCTGCATAAATCCCTGACCTGTGGGAAAAGCGTCAGTGATAAATCACACTTTAATCTACACGGGAGAGTCCACACAGGAGAAAACCCCCATAAATGCCTGATCTGTGGGAAAAACTTCCGATGGAGTTCAACCCTTATTACACATGAAAGAAAACACACAGGAGAGAAACCTATAAATGCCCCGAGTGCATGATAAGATTTGTTCGGCACTCAGAACTTGTTATACACAAGAGAATCCACACGGGAGAAAAGCCCTATAAATGCCTGATCTGTAGAGAAAGCTTCTGATACAGTTCAACCCTTACCACACATAAGAGAAAACAGACAGGAGAGAAACCTTATAAATGTCCTGAGTGCAGGAAAAGCTACAGTGACAGCTCAACCTTTAATAGGCATCAGAGGATACACACAGGAGAGAAGCTTTTCAAATGCTGTGATTGTGGGAAAAGCTTCAGTCAGAGCTCAGACATTATTGTACATCAAAGAATGCATTTAGGAGAGAGACCCTATAAATGCATGAAATGTGGGGGGGAATTCTGATATAGCTCAGACCTTCCTAAACATCAGAGAATCCACACATGCAAGGAATCCTGGAACTGTCTTGACTAGGGAAGGGCCAAGTGAATAACGTCTTTGCCAATTCCCGTGAACCTCAGAGCGTCAGGCCAGGCTGGAGTGGCTGTGTGGGGATATGCAATGGTTATAAAGTAGAAAATAAAATCACATTCTGGGGACAGAGTCGTGTAGAGCAAGAGGCTGGGATAAGGTTCCCACGTTGTGATGGGATTTCATTATGAGTTTTCAAGAAGCTCTGAACATCCTCTGATCAACTCCTACATTTAAGTTAATTCCCCACATTTGTCAGTTCAGGTCGTAGTCTTTGAGCACTCTTGGATTCCTCGTTGACACTAAGCTCTCACATAGCAGCATCTGCAATTAATGTTCTCTATCATCTCCCCTTGGCTAGGAGATGCTGTTCCCTCCTGGCAGACAAACATCCAGCCTCAGTTGCTTACAGCTTTGTCACCCCTCAGCAGGGCTGCAGCAATGTGATCTAGCCTGGCCATGAAACCATCAGTGCCGAGGGACCAAATATGGCAGGCGACCAGCTTGGCTTAACAGTGAAATCTTCGGTGAGCTTAAACTCAAAAAGGGAGCTTACAAGAAGTGGAAATTTGGACAGATGACTAGGGAGGAGTATAAAAATATTGCTCAGGCATGCAGGGGTGTAAGCAGGAAGGCCAAGGCACAACTGGAGTTGCAGCTAGCAAGGGATGTGAAGGGTAACAAGAAGGGTTTCCTCAGGTATGTTAGGAACAAGAAGAAGGTCGGGGAAAGTGTGGGACCCTTACTGAATGGGGGAGGCAACATAGTGATAGATGATGTTGAAAAAACTGAAGTACTCAATGCTTTTTTTGCCTCTGTCTTCACAGATAAGGTCACCTCCCAGACTGCTGCACTGGGCAGCACGGTATGGGGAGTAGGTGAGCAGCCCTCTGTGGTGAAAGAACAGGTTTAGGACTATTTAGAAAACCTGGGCATGCACAAGTCCATGGGTCCAGATCTAATGCGTCCGAGGGTGCTGAGGGAGTTGGCTGATGTGATTGCAGAGCCATTGGCTGTTATCTTTGAAAATTCGTGGCGATCGGGGGGTGGCGGACCATTAGAAAAAGGCAAATGTAGTGCCCATATTTTAAAAAGGGAAAAAAGAGAACCCAGGGAACTACAGACCAGTCAGCCTCACTTCAGTCCCCGGCAAAATCACGGAGCAGGTCCTCAAGGAATCCATTTTGAAGCACTTGGATGAGAGGAAGGTGATCAGGGACAGTCAGCATGGATTCACCAAGGGCAAGTCATGCCTGACCAACCTGATTGCCTTCTATGATGAGATAACTGGCTCTGTGGCTATGGGGATATATCTTGACTTTAGCAAAGCTTTTGATACAGTCTCTCACAGTATTCTTGCCAGCAAATTAAAAAAGTATGGATTAGATTAATGGACTATTAGGTGGATAGAAAGCTGGCTAGATTGTCGGGCTCAACGGGTAGTGATCAATGGCTCGATGTCTAGTTGGCAGCCGGTATCAAGCAGAGTGCCCCAAAGGTTGGTCCTGCGGCCGGTTTTGTTCAACATCTTTATTAATTATCTGGATGATGGGATTAATTGTGCCCTCAGCAAATTCGCAGATGACACTAAACTGGGGGGAGAGGTAGATATGCTGGAGGGTAGGTGTAACCCTTCTGCCCATCTGAGTTGGCAGCAACAAGGGCCGGGTTCAGTATCAAGGGGTTCTGTTTCAATACCACAATGCAAAACCGGCTCGAGCCCCCACCCAGTGACCTGGGACAATTTCATACCACCCCCCGGGCGCCTCTAAGAGGCAATACTTCCCCTCTCGCAAGCACGGAGTCTGAGTGTAGCAAAATCCTTTTAATAAAGGAGGAAAACAATGCGGCATTATATTGGGTAAACACCACAAACAGGATTCATAATACAAACCATGAGCAAAAGACCCACCCCCAAGTAAGGTTGGCAGTGTCCTTTCCCCCTCAGGGTCTTAAATCCAACAACCCAAAAGATCACCCCAAAGTCCCAAAAGTCCAACACCTCTAAAGTCTCTTGAGTCCAACAACCCAAGAGTCTCTGTCCTTGGTCAGTGCAGCCCCAGAGCTGCAGAGTTTTTGCCCCCCACAGCCTGGGTGGAAGGGGGGAGAGAAAGGGTACGCAGGGTGTTAAGGGGCACCTTACGTGGTCCGAGGCCAACTGCCCCGCCTCGCCGTGGGGGTTCTGCTGCCATCTTCACCACAAGCCGCTCCACTCCACTATCCGTCCCATAAGCTACACCAGCCGTCCCACGAACAGCTCCGCTCCGCTGTCCCGCACCAACCGTCCCGCAAACTGCTCCACTCCACCAGCCGATCAGCAATATAGCTTCAGGCTCCCCCCCTAGTTAACACAGCTCTTAGTACTTTTAGTGATTTCAGCTTGTAGCAGGGGAGCCCTAGTGCACCATTGGCCAAAAACTAATTCAGCTCAGCAGTCTGTAACTAGGCTCCTAATGGAATCAAAGTTAGCTCTAACATTCAACAGTGGAGAGAAAAGGAGGTGCAATTGGTGTTGCAAGCCCTCAAAAGGGCCCCATCCCATCAGATACAAACACCTGTCCCCAACCTCTTGCCCTTCACTGGGTTTTGGAACCCATGTCCCTTGTCTAGCAAGTGCTACTTAGTTGATGGTGAGTCCCTCTGTCATACAACAGTTCACTGGCCTTGATTCACATAACCAGGGTAACAACACTTTATTCTTCCTGCCCCAATAACAGAGAAACTGGGGATCCTACAACAGCCAAATTTACCATTTTGGGCTGCTGTAGGCTCATGCTAGGCGGAGTGGGTGTGCCTATGCAAATGAGATCAGCCCCTGAAGTTCTTTTCCACACTCCCCATAATTCACCACCAGATGTCAGGGTAGAGCTCATCCTGACTCTGCTTACATAGGGATAGGGTCCAGAGTGACCTAGACAAATTAGAGGATTGGGCCAAAAGAAATCTGATGAGGTTCAACAAGGACAAGTGCAGAGTTCTGCACTTAGGAAGGAAGAATCCCATGCACTGATACAGGCTGGGGACCAACTGGCTAAGCAGCAGTTCTGCAGAAAAGGACCTACAGTGGACGAGAAGCTGGATATGAGTCAGCAGTGTGCCCTTGTTGCCAAGAAGGCCAATGGCATATTGGGCGGTATTAGTAGGAGCATTGCCAGCAGATAGAGGGAAGTGATTATTCCCCTCTATTCGGCACCGGTGAGGCCACACCTGGAGTATTGCGTCCAGTTTCGGTCCCCCCACTACAGAAGGGATGTGGACAAATTGGAGAGAGTCCAGCGGAGGGCAACGAAAATGATTAGGGGGCTGGGGCACATGACTTACGAGGAGAGGCTGAGGGAACTGGGCTTATTTAGTCTGCAGAAGAGAAGAGTGAGGGGGGATTTGATAGCAGCCTTCAACTACCTGAAGGGGGGTTCCAAAGAGGATGGAGCTAGGCTGTTCTCAGTGGTAGCAGATGACAGAACAAGAAGCAATGGTCTCAAGTTGCAGTGTGGGAGGTCTAGTTTGGATATTAGGAAACACTATTTCACTAGTAGGGTGGTGAAGCACTGGAATGGGCTACCTAGGGAGGTGGTGGAATCTCCATCCTTAGAGGTTTTTAAGGCCCGGCTTGACAAAGTCTTGGCTGGGATGATTTTGTTGATGTTGGTCCTGCTTTGAGCAGGGGATTGGACTAGATACCTCCTGAGGTCCCTTCCAACCCTGATATTCTATGATTCTATGACCTTCAGGTAGTACAGAACGCTGCAGTGCATCTTCTCTGCAACACAAGCTCCTGTGAGCATATCACACTTCCCCTCTGTTCCATACACTGACTTCTCATGGATTATCAAATTATATTCAAGATCTTGGCCCTTATCTTCTGGGTGCTCCATGGCCTCGGCCGAGGTTATATAAAAAGACCAAATATTGCAGAAGTGCATTAATTTTGCAGTGCTGTTTGTGGTAATCTTCCGGTGTTAAATTCTCTTCTCTAAGGGGCGGACAGTACTCTGTTTTGGCACGATGCACACTGCAAGGGCTGGCAGGATAGGGGATGTTTTCCCTCCACTCCTGCACCAGCTGTGGGGGCACCATCTTCCGAAATAGCAACACTACAGATCTCGCTGATTTACCCATTGCCTTTTTTGAACAAGACCTTCTCTGCCTCTCTGGAACACATCTCAAGCTAAAATCCTCCAACATAAGAACAGGCTGCAGAAGTGTACCTGAAAATATTAACCTATCCCTTGCTTTCCCCCCCATTCCCCACTCAACAGTTGTACAGGCATCCTATTTGAGGGTGAAGTAAGGTGGAAAAGGTCTTAGCATCTCTAAGAGCAGCCCAGTCTACAAAAGCACATGGGAGTGGCATTTAAAAAGTGAAACGGAAGCAACATGTTAACATGGCTGTCTTGGAAATGAGTGTTGGCACAAGAACGATTTCTGATATCTTTGCGTTCCCCTAGCACCTGCAATGCACAGTCCATGCACAGAGGGGCCTTATAAGCCACTGAATGCCTGGCAAATTTTCAAGGGAACGGAAAGAAGATGAGAAAAGACCTGGCTGTTGAAATTGTGGTTTCCTTTCAGCAGAGGGCCCTGTAGGCAGAAGTGTGGAGAAGAGGTTTCCGGAAGCGATGTGAAAGTCTCATAAGTTAACAGAAAGAGATGGAAAGGAAGCGCATGGCCCAGGAAAGTGAGATGATGCATCTGGTGCAGATGCAAACAGCTGTGCGGGAGAACATTCTGTTGCCAAAATCAAGACTAGCCGCCCAATCGAGCCATGTCCTGCACGCAGGGGAGAACACAGGATAGTGCAATCTCCATTGACACCACCCCCTCCCACATAGCAGGGCTTTGCCCCCGCTATTCCACCCGCAGGAAAAGCAAAGGGTGAGCTGATGGTCCCTCTATGACCAGCTCCTAGCACCTGACTTTCATGAGTGTCGGAACCCAGCAGCACACACAGAGGTGCATTGAGCACTGGGGCTATGCTCAGCCTCTGCTCCATTGCTCCTACCTTTGCACCATGTTATTGGGTAACTTGTTTTAATCCATTGGAGTTACTTTATTTTTTTAAATGTCCAACTCTACTAAAAAAAACAGTCTGGATTCGCACCAATATGTAACATTCCCAGGAGCAATTCCTAATAAAATAAAAACTGCAACATATTTCAGTCATTTCTTTGCTTTCAGCACATTCATTTCCTGCCCTTCCACCTTGCTAGGATCACTGCACCTTCATGCCCCTATTTCCTTTACTATTTGGGGCATTACACAGTGGCATCTTCTCTGCCTGTTCCACACGTTCCAGAAAATCTCTCCCCGTCCGTCACCCACCCATCAGTGCGGATCTCCCCAAAGCACCTGGCACAGAGCTGTCAATCTGCAGCTACTCAGCATATAGTCCAGTGGCTGCTCTCTCCTCTCTGTTGACAAGAAACCTGACCAAGTGCCTTCGCCCTTTGCTACAGACCAAGTCTGTGGATTTATTGGACAGTTTGATTGGAGCCTGCTGGGCTGTCCAGCCAGAGTCAGTAGAGCCTGCAGAAAGAACACACACATGCAGCCTAACATCTGGCCACACCTCCCACTGCACCAGGGACAAGCTACCCTGGTTTGAACTCTGGGTGAGGGGGAGTCTGATTACAAATGACTTTGCACTGCATCAGCAGTACCCAGTGCGTTCTGCTCTGTGCCCTTGTGGCTGGGGGCTAGGGAGGGGGAAAGAAAACAAACAGGTGCTCTGACGACACTCAGCGCACTTATGACAGCACAGTGCACTTATGACACGTCTGTTTTCCACTTGTTTTACATAATGTTTTATGGCAGCTCAGCTGCCGGAGCAAAATACTTTAATTCTTTATTAATTGAGTCCCATATCAGATATTCCATCATTTTGCCTGGGATGGACGTCAGGCTGATAGCTTATAATTCCCACATCACCCCCCGTGTTCCAAGAGTTATTGAAAATCAACTCTGACAGCACAGTGAGCTCCTAAGCCAGATCTTTTAATACTCTTGATGCAAGTTATCTTGACTTGCTGATTTTAAAAAAAATCTCACTTTAGTAGCTGCTGTTTAACATCCCCCAGAAATCCTTTAGGAATGGAAAGCATTTCATCAGCATCATCTGTTATGACCACAATATCCAGCTGTTTCCCAAATACAAAACAGAAATATTTATTGAAGACTTCAGCTTTTTCTGCATTATTTTTTACCATTCTACCATTTCCATCTAATAATGGACCATAATCATTTTTAGAATTCCTTTTGTTCTTAATATTCTTTAAAAACCCTTCATAACTCCTCTGTGTCATCCTTAACTCTGCTGGCCATAGATTTCTCCTGGTGTTTCTGTCCTTCCCTTTTCACTTTTCTATAGTTCTTAGCTGCTGATTTGTTTGTATAACTATCAATTTTCACTTTTTGCATTTGACAGATTGATTGATTGATTGACTGATTTTATATAGCTGCCACCAACCAATTTTGTTTAAACCAGTGTGCCTTCTTCTTCACAATCACAATTTTGGACATTTACTAATGTGTTCTTAAACGACGTCCAATTCTCATTCACATTTTTCTATTTCAATTCTTCTGCCCAGCTGATTTAGCTCAAATTATTTTCAGCTTCATGTAACTGGCCTCTTAAAAGCACCAAGTGCAGACACAGAGATTGCTGGTCTGGACGCTGTTTGCAAGTTTCCTTTCTCTGTCAGGAGGCGGGTCTGACACGCAAAGTTCCTGGTGGGATCAGGCCATTGTCCCCCCAGGGGATCCGAGCCGCCTCCAGCCGGGGTCACTCCGAATGAAGTGCCCGCAGCACACGGCTTTTACTCCGGCTGCTCCGAGAGTCGCGCACCCCGGAGCCCCCCTCGGACCCTCCCGGCCGCCCCGTTTCACCCGCCGCCCACCAGGGCTTGGGCCCCGCCCCTCCCCCGCCCTGTGGCTGCTGCAGGGAGCGGGAGGGGCCGGCAAGTGAGGGCAGCGGGGGGGCAGCGGCTTCAGCAACGGTTACTGCGCATGCCCCGGACTAGCCGATCCCGCGGAGCGGGGCGGGGCTCCCGGCTCCCAGCTTCCGGGCTCCCGCTCTCGGGTCACACGCCGCCGCCGCCGCCGCCATTGGGAGCCGAGCCGGGCCGAGCCGGGCCGGGCCTGCAGGTGAGCGGGGCCCCGCGGGGAGGGAAGTGACTCTGCCCCCACGGCCCCGCCCCGCCCCAGCTCTGCTCCCGGGGGGGCTGCGAGTCCCAGAGCTGCTGCCCCCCCCCGGGCTCTGCCCCCCCCGCGCCTGCAGGAGCCGGGCCAGGGCCCGAGTCTCCCGGCCCGAGGGGGCAGGCGGGAGCCGGGGCAGTGACTGGCCGGGGCAGCAGGAGCAATGGGGGGCGGGGGGGACTGGCTGGGGCAGCAGGAGCAATGGGGGGGGGAGGAGGTTCCCGCCCCCCGGGGCAGTAGGAGCAATGGGGGGGGG
>QXTE01000678.1:104012-152784 GCA_003942145.1 Platysternon megacephalum
CCCGCCCCCCGGGGCAGTGACTGGCCGGGGCAGCAGGAGCAATGGGGGGGGAGGAGGTTCCCGGCCCCCAGCCCCCTTCCCTGCAGCCCCCTGGGGCAGTGACTATCCTGGGGAGAAGGGGAGGGGCAGGGAGAGGAAAAGCCAGGTCCTGCCTGGTCCCCGCGCTGCTGGGGGACGTGCTGCCCTGGGGACAGGGTCACGGGATCCCCCAAAGAGGCATCTTCGATTCTGCTCTTTGGGTGCAAATTTTATCCCTTTCAGTTGCTTATAAAGTGCTGAAATTACTATATGGACCTTCGGTCCGAGCGAGTCTGGCAGCGCCTGTGTTCATCTTCAGGGTAGAAAGTCTCTCTCCAGAATGAAAAAGTGTTATCAACTTTTGAACTAATTTGGTAGCAGAAGGATTTATTTAGGCTGGTAACTTTATATTTGAGACAGAGAGAATTCTCATGTTTATCTCTCAGCTCTGGTTAAAAATGACATAAGAATGGCCGTACCGGGTCAGACCAAAGGTCCATCCAGCCCAGTATCCTGTCCACCGACAGTGGCCAATGCCAGGTGCCCCAGAGGGAGTGAACCTAACAGGTAATGATCAAGTGATCTCTCTCCTGCCATCCATCACCACCCTCTGACAAACAGAGGCTAGGGACACCATTCCTTACCCATCCTGGCTAATAGCCATTCATGGACTTAACCTCCATGAAATTATCCAGTTCTCTTTTAAAACCTGTTATAGTCCTAGCCTTCACAACCTCCTCAGGCAAGGAGTTCCACAAGTTGACTGTGCGCTGTGTGAAGAAGAACTTCTTTTTATTTGTTTTAAACCTGCTGCCCATTAATTTCATTTGGTGGCCCCTAGTTCTTATATTATGGGAACAAGTAAATAACTTTTCCTTATTCACTTTCTCCACATCACTCATGTTTTTACATACCTCTATCATATCCCCCTTAGTCTCCTCTTTTCCTAGCTGAAAAGTCCTAGCCTCTTTAATCTCTCCTCATATGGGACCCGTTCCAAACCCCTAATCATTTTAGTTGCCCTTCTGTGATGTGTGTGTTTTCTGAGGGTTGAATAACTCCATTCTGCACACACACTGATTTCTTGTTCCATTTGGTAAGTTTTGTTTATTAACTTAGGATCTGATTTTGCCAACACTTCCACACATGGGTGTCTTTAGCCATCTGAGCCGTCTCATTGACTATTAAATCGCTGTTTCTGGTCAGGTTTAAAAATGTCTCACAGATTTATTCCTGCTGACAGGGGCAGAGTCTGTGCTATAATCAAATGACCAAGGCCTGGAATGTTAATTACGGGACCCTAAACGCACATTTCCAAATCCATAGTTAGGCAGCGGAATAAGTGGCCTGGTGTCAATAGCTCTGGATGCTCGGAACCGAACCCCGGGGTTGCAGGCTCAGTGTTTGTGAAACTCAGGCCACTTATTGAGATAACTGACTGTTGGGCCCTAACTTCATGTTGCTCATTTGTTTGCTTGACCCCAAGTAGAAGTTCCAGTTTCCAGACCTGACGTGATCTCCTGGCTGGAGTGAAGGGAGGAGCTGTGGGGCCCCAGTCTCCAGGGAGAGGAGGGGAGAGAGATACTGAGACGTGCTCACAGAGGTAAGGAATTGGCAAAAGTGGCTCAGAAACCATGTTTTACACCCTCATGGCAAATGCCACTCCTGAGTTTTCACCAATCCTGTGTGCCCATGTAGAAACAAACACTCTCCTCCATATTCAGATGGGAATGAGGTGGCAGAATTGTTCCCTTCTTTCTCTCCTCTGGGAAAGGATTTGGAGGCAGTTGTTTGGTTTGTTTCTCCTTTCCCACTCCCCTTTGTGATGTCCCCTTTTTTCTGCATCTCAGTGGGTGACTCCAAACCGGATTCTCTCTCTGTCCCAGCAGGTGATGGGACGGTGAGTGAGACCGAGCAGGAGAACCCTCAGCAGGGAGTCCTGAACAGGACAGTTTGGGAAAATCCAAGGTGAATATTTCCCAGTGACCAGGGATGGGAAAAACTTGTAAGGTCCAGCCCAGGCCACAGGGGCAACAGCGAAAAGAGCCAGGGCAGAGCCAGGGTGAATCAGCTCACCGGAGCAGAGGGGTTGGAAAAATCAAAGAAACTGCTCAGCTCACAATCCCCACTGGAGAGACACCCAATATGTTTGGTGACTCTGGGAAAAGCTTACCTGGGAGTTCAGCCCATATTACTCAGCAGACAATCCACATGGGGAAAAAACGCTATAGATGTGCTGAGTGTGGGAAAAGCTTCTCTCAGAGTACTACGCTCATTAACCATCAGAGAATCCACACAGGAGAAACACCCTATACATGTTTGATCTGTGGGAAAAGCTTCCGATACAGTTCAGTCCTTGCTACACATCAGAGAAAACACACTGGAGAGAAACCTTATAAATGTCCTGAGTGTCAAAAAACATTCAGTGGCAGTGGAAACTTTAACAGGCATCAGAAGATGCACACAGGAGAGAAGCCCTTCAAATGCACTGAGTGCGGGAAAAGCTTCAGGGAGGGCTACCACCTTGTTTCACATCAGAGAATGCACACGGGAGAGAGACCCTATGAATGCCCTGACTGTGGGAAACACTTCTCTGACACTGCTGGACTCATTATCCATCAGAGAATCCACACAGGAGAGAAGCCCTATATGTGCCCCAAGTGTGGGATCAGCTTTGTTCAGCCCTCGCAACTTGTTAGACACCAGAGAATCCACACGGGAGAAAAGCCCTATAAATGCCTGACCTGTGGGAAAAGCTTCAGTGATAAATCACTTTTAAATCAACATCAGAGAATCCACACAGGAGAAAAACCCTATACATGTTTGACCTGTGGGAAAAGCTTCCGATACAGTTCAGCTTTTACCACACATCAGAGAAAACACACTGGAGAGAAACCTTATAAATGCCCTGAGTGCGGGAAAAGCTTCAGTAGCATCACAACCTTTAATGGTCATCGGAAGATACACACAGGAGAGAAGCCCTTCAAATGCTGTGATTGTGGGAAAAGCTTCAGGAGGCGCCCAGACCTTAATGTACATCAGAGAACACACACAGGAGAGAAACCCTATAAATGCCTCACCTGTGGGAAAACATACCGATGTAGCTCACACCTTTCTAAACATCAGAGAATCCACACAGGCAAGAAATCCTTGAAGTGCCCTGAGGGAAGGGACAAGTGAATAACGTCTTTGCCGATTCCTGTGAATCTCAGAGCGTCAGGCCAGGCTGGAGTGGCTGTGTAATGGGGATATGCAATGGTTATAAAGCAAAGAATAAAATCACGTTCTGGGGACAGAGTCGTGTAGAGCAAGAGGCTGGGATAAGGTTTCCACATTGGGATGGGATTGGTTTATGATTTTTCAAGAAGCTCTGAACATCCTCTGATCAACACCTACATTTAAGTTAATTCCCCACAAGGAGCATGTTGGATTCCTCGTTGACGCTAAGCTCTCACATAGCAGCATCTGCAAGTAATGTTCTCTATCATCTCCCCTTGGCTAGGAGATGCTGTTCCCTCCTGGCAGACAAAAATCCAGCCTCAGTTACTTACAGCTTTGTCACCCCTCAGCAGGGCTGCAGCAATGTGATCTAGCCTGGCCATGAAACCATCAGTGCCGAGGGACCTTCAGCTAGTACAGAACGCTGCAGTGCATCTTCCCTGTAACACAAGCTCCTGTAATATCAAATTATGTTCAAGATCTTGGTCCTTGTCTTCAAGGTGCTCCATGGCCTGGGCCCGGGTTATTTAAAACACTTCCTAAAGCTCTGTGAAGAAGACCATAGACAGCAACTTTGCAACTCTAGCTCATTGAAACTGGCCACAATAAGGGTAAAATTTATTTGTGCGGAGACAAAACTGCCTTGGTGGCCAGACTCAGACAGTGGAATGAACTCCCCCAGGAGCTAAAGACTATCACCAACCTGACCACCTTCTGCTCCAGATGTAAGCCACATTTCTTTGACTTTCCTTCTGTAGTATAAATACATATCAACACATGTACTTACTGCCACAAACAAAAGCTACCGTAACAGAACTCTTCCTTGCACACACTTCTCCCCCAGGAAATGATGAGAGAACAAACATGTGACAGAAGGAATCAGAGGGGTAGCCGTGTTAGTCTGGATCTGTAAAAAGCAACAGAGAGTCCTGTGGCACCTTTAAGACTAACAGATATATGTGACAGAAGGTTGCTTACAGCGCTACTGAAAGGTGCTCACATACTGTGGGGATGAGCCTGGTGTAAGCATCCACACAGAATAGAATTCTGCTGCCATGCAGCTACAATCTGATTTTCTTATTCTCTGTAATTTAGCATCACAGACTCATCAAGGATTAGGGTTGAAGAGACCTCAGGAGGTGTCTAGTCCAAGTTCCAGTGGCCCTCTAATTTTTCCCACTCGTGTGCGGAATGAATCTTGTTATGTGACACCAGTATGGAGGTGATGTGTGACAAATCATTTCCATATTGGGGCACATAACAAAATTAGTGGGGTGGGGCTGATGGGTTTGTTTGGTGTTTGGGAGGGGGCTCCAGGCTAGAGCAGAGGATTGGAGTGTGGGGGTGAGGGCTCTGGCTGGGGGTTAGGGCTCGGGGGTGGGGGTGAGGGATTCAGGGGGCAAGAGGGGGCTCAGGGCTGGTGTGTGTGTGGGGGGGAATGAGGGTGCTGACTGATGATAAAAATAGATAAATACACTAGCCAGATTAGATTTACCAGAAACTATAAACTGTGCAGCCCCAGTTTCAGAATGTGTGTTAAATTGTCTTGCTTTCAGACCCTGTCTGTATAGAAATTGCATTAAAGCCCAAATGTATAAATTTTCAATTCATGTATGTTTTATATAGGATCAAAGAGACTGTTGTATTGGGACCACATGGCCTTTATCTTTCACTTTCCCAACACTTCTCTATCCCTTGCAGTCTGTCTTTCACCTACTCTTCCTGCTCAGGTTGCTTTCAACAAAAGGCAACAGTAATTTTCTTTTCTTAATTCGGTTGCCTTGAGTGATATCGCTTTCTCCTTTGCCTTGTGTTTTCAAGCAACAGTTCTTGATTTTGTTTTGGTGTTTCTCCTACCTGCCCAGATTTTCATCAGCTCCCTTTGGGAGCTCCTCTTCTTAGGGTGGCTAAAAATCACAACTAAAATTTTTATTTAAATTATGACATTTAAATATAGGGTGTTGGTTTTTTTTGAAAATTTAAATCAAATTTCTTATTTACATATTGCTAGTTCTTCTCTTCCATTTTATGGTCTTAAATTGTCAAAGTGATATTTTCTACTTGTTTGTTTTTTTAGTTTCCTAAGTGTTAATAACTCCACCCTAACCTCCTGCCCTGAGCCCCCTCCTGCATTCCAAACCCCTCATCCCCAGCCCTACACCAGAGCCTGCACCCCCAGTCGGCACCCTCACCACCTTCCACACCCACCCCCCTGCCTCAACCCGCAGCCCCCTCCCTGCACTCTGAAACCTGCAGTTTTCGCCACACCCTGGAGCCTAGGGGACCCACAAAATCTAATAGCTCTGGGCCCCCAGAAGAGTTAATCTGGCCCTGAGTGGAGACAGGCTGTGCTGGGGCTCAGGCCAGAGGACTCCCCCAAGCCCTCTCCCCACCAGCACCACGGTGCTCCGGGGGAAGGGGGCTCTCTCTCTCCCTGCCAGGCACTGGCAACATGGAGCTCTGGGGGAAGGGGGCTCTCTCGCTCCCCGCCGACAGCAGCGAGCTCTGGGGCTGGGAGAGAGGCCTGCAGCAGCTCTTAATGCCCCAACTGGCTCCCCTCCCACCTACCTCTCTCCTCTCCAGGCCCTTGCTGCATGGCCCTTTATAGCTGCTGCGCGACCGTGCGGCTGAGAGGGAACTTAGACTCCAATCCCCTGCTCGAAGCAGGACCAACCCCAACAAAATCATCCCAGTCAGGGCTTTGTCAAGCTGGGCCTTAAAAACCTCTAATGAAGGAGATTCCACCACCTCCCGAGGTAACCCATTCCAGCGCTTCACCACCCTCCTAGTGAAATAGTGTTTCCTAATATCCAACCTAGATCTCCCCCACTGCAACTTGAGACCTTGTTCTGTCATCTGCTGCCACTAAAAACAGCTGGGCTCCATCCTCTTCAGGTAGTTGAAGGCTGCTATCAAATCCTCCCTCATTCTTCTCCTCTGCAGACTAAATAAGCCCAGATCCCTCAGCAATCATGTGCCCCAGCCCCTTAATCATTTTCGTTGCCCTCTGTTGGAGACTCTCCAATTTGTCCACATCCTTTCTGTAGTAGGGGGACCAAAACTGGACGCAATATTCCAGGTGTGGCCACACCAGTGCCGAATAGAGGGGAATAATCACTTCCTTCGATCTGCTGGCAATGCTCCTACTAATGAAGCCCAATATGTCACTAGCCTTCTTGGCAACACTGCTGACTCATAGGTATATCTCCCTATATTATATATCTCATAGAACTGGAAGGGACCCTGAAAGGTCATTGAGTCCAGCCCCCTGCTTTCACTAGCAGGACCAAGTACTGATTTTGCCCCAGATCCTTAAGTGGCCCCTTCAAGGATTGAACTCACAACCCTGGGTTTAGGAGGCCAATGCTCAAACCACTGAGCTATCCCTCCCCCATATCCAGCTTCTTGTCCACTGTTATCCCCAGGTCCCTTTCTGCAGAACTGCTGCCTAACCATTCGGTCCCTAGTCTGTAACAGTGCATGGGATTCTTCTGTCCTAAGTGCAGGACTCTGCACTTGTCCTTGTTGAACCTCATCAGATTTCTTTTGGCCCAATCCTCTAATTTGTCTAGGTCACTCTGGACCCTATCCCTATCTTCCAGTACAGGGATAGGATCCAACTTTTCATTTCTACTTGATAGTACATTATTTAATAAAATGGATTCAGGAGCAATAATGGTCTCCATGAGGTTTGAAATGCAATGCCCTGACCTTGGCCTTGGGATGACGATTTATTAGTGTGACCCCCAAGGAGATGACATAGATTCCTGGGACTCTGTCCGCTGGCAGCTCAGGGAGAGGCACACTGTCCCTGGTAGTGATGGGGAGCCAAGGCAGACTCAGAGTCTGCACAGCAACCAATAGGGAATGACAGGCCCTCCCAGGGAGAAGCCATTTTGTAGGAGTCTGGAGCCAGCCAGGGCAAGGGCAGGACTGGCTATGTGGGGAGCTGGGGAGTCCCAGGCCTGCAGGCAGGGTTCCCCCTGAGAACAGGCCTCTAGGGACCTGACAGCAGATCCCTCAGCTGGGTTTTTCCTTCCCCACTGATGATTCCCAATTGGTAGCGTTTGCTGGGAAATTTCCCCAGCCAGGCTGAGTTCGCCCTCCAGCTCCGTAGGTGAGACCAGTCACCACATGGTCAGCTCTGCTCTGGCTGCTAGTCCAGGGAAGCTGCCTGCGGAGTGTGTGACTGGAGGCTGGGCTAGGAGGTGACAGTTTGGATGTTAGTGTAGTTGTATAACCTACACCTTGAGCCCTGCACCCCTTTGTGGTGAGGGGAAATCCTGGGACCGACGCCGCCTGATTCCTGACTGAGGAGGATCCCTGCCAGCAGACAGCAGCCCCTCTGCAGTGACTGAGGAGTCCAGCGTCATCTTCGAACCTGAAGATTATTCATGGAGTTTGTGAGTGCACCATCTTTTAGTTAGTTAGTCAGGGAATTTGTTTTGGGGACCCCCTACTCCCTGAACTGTGACCTCAAGCCAGGGAGTGAGGGTTTGAGGATTTTATAACCTGCTGTGTATTAAACCTGTGGAGGGATTTACCACCTCCCCCCACTTGTGAGTCCTTTGGGCTGTATTGAACCCATCAGCCACACTGCTAAACCACTCAGAGAAGAATTTTGTGGTTATAGGCCATCAAGGGCCCGAGCAAAGTACGCGTACCAACGGGACACTAATTTTACATTTGCTACATCAAGTCACGGGTATTTTCAGTGTGGGCACCAGTGACCCTAAAAATAGTGTTTCACCCTGTTAGGTTGTATTTGTCTCCTGTTTAATATAATTATTGTGTTGAATATATTTTTATGTGTTTGTGTTATTTCTTGGAAGTCTCCAACTATCTGGCAAGTAAGTGGGGATTACTCTGTAGTCAGAATTTTCCGCCCAAGCTGCCCTGGTGACCCTGCCAGGAAGGAGCGAGGGGGGTGGAGGCACCGCCAAATAATTTCATAGAAAAGAAAGAAAGAAGATACACCCTGCTGAGTGGGTGGCGGGATCCAAAAGAGCCCAGACCTGTCCATCAAAACCTGTAAGTGGATTGGCATTAAAGGAGGTAACCAGGTGGAGAGGGGCGCTACATAAGTGCACCATCTCCAACAACTCACCCAATGGTGTGACACTTCTGGCTAGAGTGTGCCTCTCTCAGGGGCACACAGTCATTGTGAAGCAGCCAACACACACACACACACCCCTCACCTCACTCACTCTCCCCTCATGAGCCTGTGGGGACCCACCTGGGCAGCTGTTACATGGTGAGTGTCTGCCCCTCATGGCCTGGACAAAGTGGACCCCTGAGCAGATCAGCCATTTTAAAACTTTCCACTCCACCCCCACCCCTGCCACCCCTGCCAGCTTCCCCNGCTCAGGGCTGGGGCAGAGGGTTGGAGTGTTGGGGGTGAGGGCTCCAGCAGGGGGTGCGGGCTCTGGGGTGGGGTCAGGGATGAGGGGTTTGGGCTGCAGGAAGGGCCTCAGGATTGGGGCAGAGTGTTGGGGTGCAGGGAGCGAGGGCTCAGGATTGGGGCAGAGTGTTGGGGTGCAGGGAGCGAGGGCTCCTGGGGGTGCAGGCTCTGGGGTGGGGTCAGGGATGAGGGGGTTGGGCTGCAGGAGGGGCCTCAGTATTGGGGCAGAGCGTTGGGGTGCAGGGAGCGAGGGGCCTCAGGATTGGTGCAGAGTCTTGGGGTGCAGGGAGCGAGGGGCCTCAGGAGTGGGGCAGAGTCTTGGGGTGCAGGGAGGGAGGGCTCCTGCTGGGGGTGCAGGCTCTGGGGTGGGTCCAGGGATGAGGGGGTACAGGCTGCGGCGGCCCTCTCTCTGTGCAGCAGCCCAGGGCCAAGGGAGAGGTGCCTCTCCCCAGCTGTGGCAGCTCTGGGGTCAGGGCTAGGGGAGAGGCACCTCTCCCCGCCTGCATGGCCCTTGATAGCCTGCTGTGCAGCCGCGTGGCTTAGAGGGAACGTAGGTTGCTGCCAGGCGCCATGAAGGATACACCATTGAGTGGTGCGATCCCCACAATCATTGATACAAACAGGCTGCTGGAGGAGGAGGAAATTGGGCAGTTACCTCTGCATGACATTTTCCTGGAGTGGCTTCCTTGGGTGGAGTGCCACATCTGGGCTTGGCCGACTAGCATGGGCTGGTGGGGCAGGAAAGTGCTGCAGCGCTGGGAGGAATGGCAGTGGGAACAGAACGTGGGGAGGTTGAAGTGTAGGTTCCTAGAGAACTGTGCAGCGCTCACCCCGGAGGTGCAGTGGTGGAGCACTAACATGAGTTCCCCTCGGCACGAAGAAGCATGTGGCCAGGGCCAGCCTTAGGGCAGGGCAACGTGGTCCCCTGTCTAGGGTGCTGTAGCACCTTCCCTGCTCCTGAGCAGAGTCCCCCTGCTCCCCACCCCACAGGGTGTCCGTCCCAGCCTGGCTCCAAGTTCTGCCCCTGCACTCTGCCACTGCGAGCCAGGTCCCCCTGTGACGTTGCACTCCATATTCTTTATGGAAATATGCTTATGAATATGCCATAACTGGAATAAAGAACAGGAGTACTTGTGGCATAGAATGGAACATACAGTAAGAAGATATTTATACATACAGAGAACATGAGAAGGTGGAAGTAGCCATACCAACTGTAAGAGGCTAATTAATTAAGAGAAGCTATTAACAGCAGGGGAGAAAAACTTTTGAAGTGATAATCATGATGGCCCATTTCGGACAGTTGACACGAAAGTGTGAGGCTGCTTCAACATGGGGAAATAGATTCAATTAGTGTAATGACCGAGCCATTCCCAGTCTCTGTTCAAACCTAAGTTGATTGTATCTAGTTTGCATATCAATTCAAGTTCAGCAGCTTCTCGTTGGAGTCTGTTTTTGAAGCTTTTTTGTTGCAAAATTGCCACCTTAACGTCTGTCACTGAGTGATTAGGGAGGTTGAAGTGTTCTCCTACTGGTTTTTGAATGTTATGATTCCTGATGTCAGATTTGTGTCCGTTTATTCTTTTGCGAAGAGACTGTCCGGTTTGGCCAATGTACATGGCAGAGGGGCATTGCTGGCACATGATGGCATATATCACATTGGTAGATGTGCAGGTGAACGAGCCCCTGATGGCATGGCTGATATGATTAGGTCCTGTGATGGTGTCACTTGAATAGATATGTGGACAGAGTTGGCAGCGGGGTTTGTTGCAAGGGTAGGTTCCTGGGTTAGTGTTTTTGTTGTATGGTGTGTGGTTGCTGGTGAGTATTTGCTTCAGGTTGGGGGGCTGTCTGTAAGCGAGGACAGGTCTGTCTCCCAAGATCTGTGAGAGTGAGGGATCATCTTTCAGGATAGGTTGTAGATCTTTGATGATGCGCTGGAGAGGTTTTAGTTGGGGGCTAAAGGTGACGGCTAGTGGCGTTCTGTTATTTTCTTTGTTGGGCCTGTCCTGTAGTAGGTGACTTCTGGGTACTCTTCTGGCTCTGTCAATCTGTTTTTTCACTTCAGCAGGTGGGTATTGTAGTTTTAAGAATGCTTGATAGAGCTCTTGTAGGTGTTTGTCTCTGTCTGAGGGATTGGAGCAAATGCGGTTGTATCTTAGAGCTTGGCTGTAGACAATGGATCGTGTGGTGTGTCCTGGATGGAAGCTGGAGGCATGTAGGTAAGTATAGCGGTCAGTAGGTTTCCGGTATAGGGTGGTGTTTATGTGACCATCGCTTATTAGCACAGTAGTGTCTAGGAAATGGACCGCTTGTGTGGACTGGTCTAGGCTGAGGTTGATGGTGGGATGGAAATTGTTGAAATCATGGTGGAATTCCTCAAGGGCTTCTTTTCCATGGGTCCAGATGATGAAGATGTCATCAATGTAGCGCAAGTAGAGTAGGGGCGTTAGGGGACGAGAGCTAAGGAAGCGTTGTTCTAAGTCAGCCATAAAAATGTTGGCATACTGTGGGGCCATGCGGGTACCCATAGCAGTGCCACTGACTTGAAGGTATATATTGTCCCCAAATGTGAAATAGTTGTGGGTAAGGACAAAATCACAAAGTTCAGCCACCAGGTTTGCCGTGGCATTATCGGGGATACTGTTCCTGATAGCTTGTAGTCCATCTTTGTGTGGAATGTTGGTGTAGAGGGCTTCTACATCCATAGTGGCCAGGATGGTGTTTTCTGGAAGATCACCGATAGATTGTAGTTTTCTCAGGAAGTCAGTGGTGTCTCGAAGATAGCTGGGAGTGCTGGTAGCATAGGGTCTGAGGAGAGAGTCCACATAGCCAGACAATCCTGCTGTTAGGGTGCCAATGCCTGAGATGATGGGGCGTCCAGGATTTCCAGGTTTATGGATCTTGGGTAGCAAATAGAATACACCTGGTCGGGTTTCTAGGGGTGTGTCTGTGTGGATTTGCTCTTGTGCTTTTTCAGGGAGTTTCTGGAGCAGATGGTGTAGTTTCTTTTGGTAAGCCTCAGTGGGATCAGAGGATAATGGCCTGTAGAATGTGGAGTTAGAGAGCTGCCTAGCAGCCTCTTGTTCATATTCCAACTTATTCATGATGACGACAGCACCTCCTTTGTCAGCCTTTTTGATTATGATGTCAGAGTTGTTCTTGTTAGTCTCTAAGGTGCCACAAGTACTCCTGTTCTTTTTGCTGATACAGCCTAACACGGCTGCTACTCTGAAACCATAACTGGAATATGCTTTATGCCTCTTGTAACATATCATTGAAAAAGTTATAATCTACTGAATGTGTTAATCCTATTTGTATGAATGTATCATTTCTATGTCTGAAGTTAGAAATAGGTATAAACTTGTATTACTAATGTAGTCATACTAAGTGAGGGCCATTAATGGTATTTCAGGAACTGGATGGCTCCATTTAACTAGAACTAGTTGTGAATGGTTTTGTTTTCCTGTAAGTCTTCCTGAGGATGTGTGGGCTAGCCCATAAAATATGGAGACTGGGGTCTCACAGGGACATGTGACCATGTCACCTGATATTGGAATCCATCTTAAACCAGGTACTTTTCCATAAGGAACTGGGAGGGTCAAGTTGAAATAAAGGACTCCTGCCTTTTGCCAAATCTATATAAGGGGATGAAACAGGACAGAAGCTGCGGCCAGTCATGAGGAAGTCCCTGCTTACCATCCAGGATGTCTGCTGGAACTAACATAAACTAAACAGGGGGAAGGATTGGGCCCGGACTAGAAATGAGTCTAGTCTGTATAAAAAGCTTATTGGAACATCTTTGAGGGTGAAATATTACATGTAACCAGTTTCTTAGTGTATTAAGCTTAGCCTTGTGTGTTTGTTTTATTTTGCTTAGTTATTTATTTTGTTCTGTCTGTTATCTCTTATAATCACTTAAATCCTACCTTTTATACTTAATAAATAAATTATAACTGATTAATAAACCCAGTGTAAGTAATTGTTACCTGGGGGGTAAACAGTCTGTGCATATCTCTCTCTACAACGGGAAAGAGGGCGAATAATATGAACTTACACTGCATACAACTTTATACATTATACATTATATTTAAAATTATATTTATACATTATATTTAAAAATTATAAATTATTAATAAACCCAGTGTAAGTAATTGTTACCTGGGGGGTAAACAGTCTGTGCATATCTCTCTCTACAATGGGAAAGAGGGCGAATAATATGAACTCACACTGCATACAACTTTATACAGTGTGAGACGAATTTATCTGGGGTCAGACTCCCAGAAAGGCTGGGTGCTGGGGCAAGTCCCTTTTAACTGAGCTGCCCCAGGGCTGAGTGAATCTCAGTGTCTGTGTTCTGCAGAGAGTGTGGCCCTGTCTCAGGGTCTGTGCTGGAGGAGGCCGGCAGGGCCTGGCTCAGCAGACAGGCAAGGGGTGCCCATTCTGGCAGAAGGGTTAGGCTCAGTGGTATCTCAGCACATCAAGTGCTAGTCCCAAGGGGGGCTCTACAAGTGAACCTGCCACACTCCCCTTCCGCTCCCCCCACCACCCCAAATTGTCCCAGCCCTGCCGCTCCTCTTTCCATGGGCCCAATGGAAGATGAATGTGGCCAGCCAATGGGAGCTGGAAGTTGCCAGACTCTTCCAGGGTGGGAGGGGAAGGGAAGGGACTGGGAACTAAAACTGCAGAGCAAAGAGACCAGTAAGTCTTAGGGGGTCCCAATCCAGTCCCCCATTACCCTCCCCCCCCAGCTCCCAGGGGACCTCTCCCTGTGCCCTCAGCTCCCAGGGGACCACTCCCTGTGCCCCCAGCTCACACCCACCCGGCTTCCAGGGGCCCTCCCTGTGCCTCTCGGTCCCAGTCCACCCAACTCCCAGGAGGCCCCTCTCTGTGCCCCCAGAGCCTGGGGGACTCCTCCCTATGCCCAGAGCTCCCCCCCCCTCCATGTCCACACAGCTCCACAGGTCCAAGCCTCCCAGTTCTCAGCCCCCTGCTGCCATTCTCCCCAGTTTTCAGGGTCCCCCTCCTGCATGCCACACTCTGACCCTACAGTTCCCCATGCTCCCCAGCTCTCAGGGGCTCCCCCTTTTTCTTACTCAGCCCAAAGGGATGTGCTAGTGCAGGGGCGTGGGGATATTTCGGGAGCCAACCTTCCACCATCACCACCCACCCTCGCTACCTCCAGTGTGCTGGAGCATTTTAACCTCTCTTTCACCCCAACAACCCCCTGCTCTGGGCCTGGGGAGGGGCACTTGAATACTGGGGATGCTCAGTATTGGGGTGTGGGGAGAGATCTGGCCTTCTGGAGCCCCCATGTCACTGCCCCCCACCCTGCATCCCCACACCAGTGAGACTAGCTAGACACCTCTGGTGCCCTCCCCACTTTCTGGGGCTCTCAGGTCACCATGCCCCCCTGTCACCACAGTCCACTGGTGCCCTCCTGTCACTGCGGCTCCCCTTGGGCTGCCGACCCTCTGGGGCTCTGCCAGAGGAGCTGGAGGCCGTGCTAAGTGGGAGAGGTTGGGAGGTGCAGGAGAGGTACGACTCTGCCCCAGAGCCCGCTCACCCTGTCAGTGCAGCAGACCGCCTGCTACATCGTCTTGGCTGTCCCGCTCAGCGTCCAGATGAGGGGTCCCTGTGGCACTGGCTGGGGGAGTCAAAGTGATGGCTGTGGGGTTTCCTATGGTGTCCATCACCGTGGCATCCAGATGTGAGTCACTGCGGGGCAAGACCGGCCCTCCGGGTGGGTGATGCGGTCGGGGGGTGCTGTGGTTAAGAGGTAAGAAGCAGGGTGGGCCTGGAGTGCCATGGAAGGGAGTTTGGGGCAACGGGAGGGGGGTATAGGCAGTGTGGGAAGGTACGGGAGATCCGCGCTGATGGGTGGGTGACGGACAGGGAGAGATTTTCTGGAACATGTGGACCAGGCAGAGAAGATGCCACTGTGTAACACCCCAAATAGTAAAGGAAATAGGGGCGGTGCCAGAAGTGGGATCATGGAGAGCACCAGAGAAACAGACTCCTTGCTCTCAGTGCTGATGCTCGGTACCAAAGCAAATCCTGTGTCATCTCCATGGCTGCCGCCTACAGGGAGCCCAGTGGGATGGGATGAGAGTTCAGGAGGGTGGTGGAAATGAGATGGGTTGGCATGGGGGTGGGAATTCTCTCTTTTCCTTTCTCTCTCCACTTTCTGTTCTGTTCTTTCCCTGCCAGGATGACGGCTTGTATTTCAGGTGAGTACTGAGATCGCAGGAGCCTTTGGAGCAGAAAGAGCCCAGGGGAAACTGCCCCCCTCCCTAACTCCATCCCAGCTGGGGTCTGCTTGGGGATGGGGACACAGAGCAGAGGCTGAATCTGAGGGTTGTTTGTTGGTAGGGAGGGGTCTAGCAGATCATAGAATATCAGGGTTGGAAGGGACCTCAGGAGGTATCTAGTCCCACCCCCTGCTCAAAGCAGGACCAATCCCCAGACAGATTTTTGCCCCAGATTCCTAAATGGCCCCCTCAAGAATTGAACTCACAACCCTGGGTTTAGCAGGCCAATGCTCAAACTACTGAGCTATCCCTCCCCCACAGATCTTTTGGGCATGCAGATGAGAAACAACCCCACCTTGTCTCAATTCTACCAGTGGAGCTTCAAGGAGCTGGTGTTCTAAGATATATACATGCCAGTTGTGCTAAAGATTCCTATGTCCCTTCACGCTTCAATACCTTTCCAGAGGACCTGCGTCCATGCTGATGACAGGTTCTGCTCAATAACAATCCAAAGCAGTGCAGACCAACACATGTTCATTTTCATCATCTGCAGAAGGTTGATTTTCTTTTTGGTGGTTTGGGTTCTGTAGTTTCTGCATCGCAGTGTTGCTCTTTTAAGACATAAAAGCACGCCCCACCCATTGTCCCCCTCAGATTTTGGAAGGGACACTCTGGACCTGATCCCGAAGCTGACATGCTGTGAGGGAAGGAGGCAGGTCAGGGTCAATGGGCAGGTGAATGAACATGCTGTGCAAATGAGCCCCTTCCCGTCTCCCGGGGGCTGAGACTGTGCGCTCAGGGTGGAATGTCTGACTCAGTGATCGCAGAGCTTCTGAAGGGGATTGTTGCACCCAGGACAATGTGTGTATCCTGCGGGTCTCAACTTGTCACTGTCTCTCTAGATTGGGACAGTGTTCACTGTGTCGGGGCTGGTCCCATCCCCCCAGAAGCTCCTCAGGAAGGAGACAAACCCTCACCCTTCCCCACTCTAAAATCCTTGGTGGGATGAAGGGAGTGACAGTGAGGACAATCCCTCCAGATATCTCAGGGCCTTTAGGAGAGAGGGGCTGATTCCCTGGGCTCCTCCTGGTTCTCGAGGAAGGAGTCAGTGACTCTTCTCTGAGAACCATCTTTTGGATCTTATGGTGGGGGGGAGGGGCGATGGGCCTAGGCCAGCCTGGGACCCTGTAGTTAGTGCTCAGTTGAACCAGGCAGAGCTCTGGCTTGAAGTCCCAGCTCCTTCCCCTGTCGCTGAAGGAGGAAGGGCCCAACGTTGCCTTGCACTGACGGCCCCGGCCAAGGATGGCCAGTGGGATCTCTGCTAGGTGGACAGACTGGAAAATGGATCTTCCAGTCTCTCCGTTCCAGGCCTCCCCAGCATTAAGGTAAAATTGCTTCCTCACCCCTCCTCATCGGGCTCACCACCAAGAGGTATTGGGGCCTGTCTGTATCTGGGGATTCTGCCAGCAGCTCCCCAGCATGGCACCCGGGAGGTTGGCCAAGACCTTGTGCAGAGCCTATAAGGGAAGGGAGAGCCACGGGTCAGGGGCTACACCTGCCACAGGACAGTAAGGGGCGTGAAGCACTGGGGAGACCCCAAACACATACCCTGGCCTCTCTGATTCACATCCTACCGCAGGCTTTGTCCCCGACCATTTCTTTGTCCCTGACCATTTCTCTAGACGAGACATTTTCGCAAATGTCAGAATGCCTTGGTGCTCAACACCATGAAACAACCCTTTCTCCTCCCCAAAGTGCTTTAATGCCCGTTCTCTCTCCCAGACTCACTCCTGCCAGGAATTACAGACGTGTCGCTCTTCCCATTGCACAGATTGGGATGCTGAGGTACAGAGAAAGGAAATGACCTACCCCAGGTCACACAGCAAAGCGATGGCAGAGCCAGAGGGAAAAGCCAACCCCCCTCCCCCTCCCTCCCATAAAATAACAACCCCCCCCCCCCCCCCCCCCAAGGAAGGGACAGAGCCCAGGAATTGAGGGGGTGGGAAAATTTTCATTGAAACAGTTTTCTGTTGGAGAATCCCATGAACATTAAACAAGTTTGGTTTGTGGAATCATGAATCAATTTGGATGAACATTCTTTGCAAACATATTTTGTTTTACAAACCAAAAGCATCTCCCACTTGTGGCATCCCGTTAAATTGTCTCTTCACACACAAAGAGGAGCTACTTTGCTTTAGAAACTAGATAAGATTCTTCAGTCTGGGCTAAGTAGTTGCTCGTCTTAAGGATTTAAAGATAATAAAATACCAATAAAATTGACTCTTTCAGCTATTACACAGCAGAACCCCATTGATCACATCTAACTGGGACCGGGGCCAGATCAGGTAATCAAACATTCGGATAACCAGGAGAATGGGAAAGTGGGAGGCTGCAGCCCCATCTAGTGGCCACAGGAGAAATCGCCGGCTGCTGGACCTGTGTGCACGGGTGGTTCAGTTAACATGGAAAGCTGCATAATGCAAGGTTGGGAAAACGGGGTTCTGCTGCACTACATCATAATCTGCAATGACTCAACCTGATAGGAGACCTCCTGTGCTACACTGCTACTAGTGACCCTCTCAAACAGGTCCCCACAGTTCCCCAACCTCCTCCCTAACCGACAGAGGGAGAAACGAAGGCTGAGAAAGGCAAAGGGCCTTGTCTTACATTACACAGCCAGTCAGGGGCAGAGTTGGGAACAGGACCCAGGAGCCCTGACTTTCTAACTAACCATCACACACTGAATGATCAGAATAAAGTGACCTTGAATGAGCTACAGACCAACCTCCATTCACAGTGATTATTCAGCAAGTGTTTTAGAAGCACTCAGGGCATCTGAAGAAGAAGCACCATGCATCTGAAGAAGAAGCACCAGGCATCTGAAGAAGTGAGGTGTTTTACCCATGGAAGCTTATGCCCAAATAAATCTGTTAGTCTTTAAGGTGCCACAGGACTCCTTGTTGTTTTTGTGGATACAAACTACCACAGCTACCCCTTGATACTTCAAGCCTTCTATGAAGCACTACATCTACATCCTTCTTGGTTTCTTGTTATAATTTTGCACAACTCTGTTAATGAACTTATTAAATGCAGCACGTTCATCTTTGGTGGCTTCTCGTGTGTCAGGTACTTCCATTCCTTCAATGAATATGCTCATTAGTTCATTCACATGATCAGGCAGAAGGCAATTTCTTTCAAAACACAAAATTCTATTCAATGAGGTAAAAGAACGCTCAACTGTAGCTGTTGAGACTGGGAGTGGCAAGAGATGAATTCCTACTTCTTTCATCCCAGGAAACAGAGCACAAAGATTGGTTCGAGCCGCTAGTGATGATAAAAAAGAAGTTGAAGTCAAATCTTCATTCATTCGTCGTATGATATTCCACTCTGTGTTCAAATTCTCTATTCTGCACTGAGCACATGGCAGCCCCATTGCTGGTAGTGCCTCACTCCACTCAACTGTCAGTGTTTTATACGACAGGGATCTGTAAAAGCTACGTAGAGGTTGAGTAAAATCTAGAAGTCGCTGTTGTAGATTTTTAAGAATCAAGTCTGTGTACTTTTTCAGCTGTCTTAACAAACACTTCTTGTCCTCTTCACTTAAAGATTCAATATAAATGCCTTCATTAATCAACTTCTGGACTGAAGTCTTTGCTTCTTCCAGTACTTTTTCAATGGATAGCTCTCTGATTGATCCAAATGTAGCTTGTATTGCTGGACAAAGATCTACTACTGTTGCAGCAGATGCCTGGATGGCATTGTTTAATGACCCAAGTGATTTCAACAGTAGACTTACGAGAGGGAGAATGGCAATAGTCTTCTCTGAATGCAGTAGCAAAAGTAATCCACCAGCCTCACTACTTAGATCCACCCATCTTGGTAGATACTTTCCAAAGTCAGTAATAATGGCTGGAGTAATTTTAAGACAACAGCCAAGGATCTCTCATGAGAAAGCCAGCGGGTTTTCCCAGGTTGGACTAATTTGTACTTCAGTCCCAGTGTATCTTCTATATTTTCCAAGATATTTAGTCTTTTTGGACTCTTGCTGAAAAAAGAATATAATTAAGACATTAAATTTATAGCTTTTTTAATGTCTTTTGAAGAGTCTGCAGCTCGTACTAGCACTAGTTGGAGTAGATGGCTTCTGCAGTTTGTATAGGAGAGATTAGAGTTACACTTTTCTCTGAGAAAAGCTTGTGCTCCACCATGGCTTCCAGAGAAGTTTGCAGCTCCATCAAATGCACAAGCAGCCATCTGTTAGGGGTCCAATTGACAAGCATTTAACTCTTCTAAGATGTGGGTTGTCACAGATGCAGTCGATGTGTTTTCTATAACTTGAATATCTAGAAATGCATCTACTGGCCTACCCCTGACATCAAGATAACGTACACAATGACTTAATACTTTATGCCCATTTGCATCGGTGCATTCATCAGCCCTGTATGCAAATGTTTTGAATGTGGTGAGAGAGTTCTTCACTTTTTCAACTGTCGAGTCTTTCACTGTTGCACCGCATGCTTCTAGCCAGTCAGTTGAGTTTCTTGCAGAAAGACAGTGAGCATTTGCTGGTCTTGTTCGGAACCAGTGTTCAACTTCAGGATGAACAAGTGACAATGCACTTAACATTGGCCTCCAGTTTGTAGTGTGTGGTATCTCTTCTTAAATAGAAAGTATGATGCCACAGCCATGTTTGTTCTCATGAACTGTGTTGTGTCTCCAGCATTCTTAAGAGCCTCATTAACACTCTCCGGTGTTGTCCTTGGTCAGTGGAGACTCAGATCTGAGGTGCTTTCACATGAGTTCACCTCCCAGGTAGGAGGCAAGAAGGCACCTTGCTCATTCCTCCAGCTGCTCACTGTTCGCTTTGGCCACTGTTGTTCGTTGTGCCACCGTTCACTCCATTGCTCTGTTGCCAATGGCCCTGCGCCGTCACCTTCTGTTGCTACTTGCCACTGTGACCTCTGTGAGTTGGTCTCTTGAGGTTCCACCCAGACTCTGTGATTTCAGCTGAGCTCTCAGTGCGGGAACCTCGCTGCTAGTGCAGACTGGGCCGTCTCTTCCACAGAAACACTGGCCCACAGCAGGACTGTCATAAAGGGAATGGTAACAACCCTCCTGTATACCATACTATAAAATCCCTCCTGGCCAGAGGCACCAAAATCCTTTTACCTGTAAAGGGTTAAGTAGCTAAGGTAACCTGGCTGGCACCTGACCCAAAGGACCAATAAGGGGACAAGATACTTTCAAATCTTGGGGGGGGGGAGGGGAGAAGGCTTTTGTTTGTGCTCTTTGTTTTGGTGGTGTTCGCTCTTGGGACTAAGAGGGACCGGACATCAATCCATGTTCTCCAAATCTTTCTGCACAAGTCTCTCATATTTCAAACTTGTAAGTAACAGCCTCGCCAGGAAAGGGGCTGTAAGAGCTTGGGGGGATATTTTGGGAGAAGAGGAACTCCAAGTGGTCCTTTCCCTGTTTCTTGTTAAATCACTTGGTGGAGGCAGCGTTCCAGGTTTTAACCTAAGCTGGTAGAAATAAGCTTAGAGGGCTTTCATGCGGGTCCCCACATCTGTACCCTAGAGTTCAGAGTGGGGAAGGAACCCTGACATGGTAGCAGAGCGGTGGGATCATTTTTTAAACAAAAGCACAGCAGGATTTTAAAATGAGAAAATTTTCTTGTTAGAGTTTTTTTTTCTCTGCCTGAAGGCAGAGGGGTCAAGTTACAGTAGCAAAAGAATTCACAAGCTGGGTTATTTTTTTTTCTTTCTAACTCTCGGGTACAGCTAGTTTAAACACAGGAAGGCTAGGATGACAGACAGTGATGTCCAGAAAAAACTGGAAGCACAAGAGAAAGAAAAGGAACAGAAGACACTGATCGAATTAAAACAACTCGAGAAAGAAGCTGCTGAAAGAGAAGAGAAAGCCAAAGATGCTGCCCACAGGAGAGCTATGGAGGCAAAAGAAAGAGAAATGGAGGAGAGGGAAAAAGAGAGGAAGCATGCACTGGAGATAGAGCTGGCAAGGGCTAAGCAGAATATACCAGGCAACCCTGGCAATCCTTCTTCAGGTACTGCTTCCCATACCAGAAAGTTCCTCACCTACAAGGCAGGCGATGATACCGAGGCCTCCTTCGAAAAATTTCGAAAGGGCCTCCCTTGGGTACAACATCTCTACCGACCAGTACATGGTAGAGCTGAGGCCGCAGCTCAGTGGACCCTTAGCAGAGGTGGCGACTGAAATGCCTAAGAACACATGAACAGTTATTAACTTTTTTAAAACAAGGCCAGAATCGGAATGGGGCTAACACCTGAGCATGCCCGTCAGTGGATCAGAGCCCTAAGGTGGAAACCAGATGTGTCATTTACCTGACATGCCTACCACATTGTGAAAAATTGGGATGCCTGGATATCAGGAGCAAGTGTTAAACCTTCAGAAGAGTTGCCCTTCCCAATGCAAAAGGAGCAGTTCATAGAGGGTGTTCCTGAGGAAATAGAAAGGTACATCCTAGATGGGAAACCCAAAACTGTAATCGAGGCGGGGGAGATTGGAGCGAAATGGGTGGAGTGGCAGAAAAGAAAAAAACTAGTAGCAGTTGGAGGGAATATCAGAAGGGGCAACCCGACACAAAACCCTATCACCAGTGGCAACCCAAGGCCCCACCTACATCCCAAGGAAAACCCCAGACACCTTATCGTCCCACCACACCAGTCTCCAGCAACCCACCTCGCCCCAGTGACCAGTCAGCTGGGCGATGTTTTCAATGTAACGAGCTGGGGCATGTGAAGGCCAACTGCCACAAGAACCCCAACAGACTGCAGTTCATTACGCCGGAGTCACACCCAAGGTCCTCAGGCCCAGATGCCTCCCAGATACCCTCAGAGCGAAGGGAAACTGAGTGTGGGCGGGAAGAAGGTTACAGCGTGGAGGGACACTGGAGCACAAGTGTCAGCTATCCACCAATCCTTAGTGCACCCCAAATTCATCAACCCAGAGGCCCAGGTGACGATTCAACCCTTCATGTCAAAATCTTTAAACTTGCCTACAGCTGAGTTGCCTGTCCAGTACAAGGGCTGCTCAGGAATGTGGACTTTTGCAGTCTATGATGATTATCCCATTCCCATGCTGCTGGGGGAAGACATGGCCAACCATGTGAAGCTAGCCAAGAGGGTGGGAATGGTCACCCGCAGCCAGGCTAAGCAAACCTTCACACCTAGCTCTGTTCCTGAGCCTTCCACCAGGGCCCCGTCTGTGTTACCAGAGACTCAGACAGAGGTAGTGGAACTGGATTCCCTGCCAACGACTGCAACAGCCGTAGTGGATCCAGTCCCAGAGACCCAGCCAAAGCCAGTCCCAGAACCGGAACTGGCGAAGCAACCAGCACCAGAACCATTGCCAGCACTGAGTCCAGCGCTTGCAAACCCATCTACAACTTCAACACCAGAGGGCACCACCGAGCTTGCACTGGCAGCAGCAGCAGCAAATAACCCTACACAAGAGGCTCAGCCAGAGCCTGAAATACCACCTAGTGCACCAGCGGAGAGCGGTTCACAGTCAACGGAAACAGCCCCATCACCTGCATCGCTTCCAGAGGGACCAAGCCCAGGTCCACAGTCCAAGGAGGAACTGATGTCTCCAGCATCAAGGGAACAGTTCCAGGCTGAACAGGAAGCAGATGAAAGCCTCCAGGGAGCTTGGACGGCAGCCCGGAGCAACCCACCACCTCTCAGCTCTTCTAATCGATCCCGGTTTGTTGTAGAACAAGGACTTTTATACAAGGAAACTCTTTCTGGTGGGCACCGGGGAGACTGGCATCCTCAGAGACAGTTGGTAGTTCCAACTAGGTACTGGGTAAAGCTCTTGAGCTTAGCCCACGATCATCCTAGTGGCCATGCTGGGGTGAACAGAACCAAAGACCATTTGGGGAGTTCCTTCCACTGGGACGGAATGGGCAAGGATGTTTCTACTTATGTCCGGTCTCGTGAGGTGTGCCAAAGAGTGGGAAAACCCCAAGACCATGTCAAAGCCCCTCTCCAGCTACTCCCCATAATTGAGGTCCCATTTCAGCGAGTAGCTGTGGATATTCTGGGTCCTTTCCCTAAGAAGACACCCAGAGGAAAGCTGTACATACTGACTTTCATGGATTTTGCCACCCGATGGCCGGAAGCAGTAGCTCTAAGCAACACCAGGGCTAAAAATGTGAGCCAGGCATTAGCAGACATTTTTGCCAGGGTAGGTTGGGCCCCCGACATCCTTACGGATTCGGGAACTAATTTCCTGGCAGGGACCATGAAAAGCCTTTGGGAAGCTCATGGGGTGAACCACTTGGTGGCCACCCCTTACCACCATCAAACAAATGACCTAGTGGAGAAGTTTAATGAACTTTGGGGGCCATGATATGTACATTTGTAAATGAGCACTCCAATGATTGAGACCTAGTGTTGCAGCAGTTGGTCTTTGCCTACAGAGCTGTGCCACATCCCAGTTTAGGGTTTTCACCATTTGAACTTGTGTATGGCCACGAAGTTAAGGGGCCATTGCAGTTGGTAAAGCAGCAATGGGAGGGGTTTACGCCTTCTCCAGGAACTAACATTCTGGACTTTGTAAGCAACCTACAAAACACCCTCCGAGACTCTTTAGCCCTTGCTAGAGAAAACCTAAAAGAGGCTCAGGAAGAGCAAAAAGCCTGGTATGATAAACATGCCAGAGAGCGTTTCTTCAAAGTAGGGGACCAGGTTATGGTCTTGAAGGCACTCCAGGCCCATAAGATGGAAGCATCATGGGAAGGGCCATTCACGGTCCAAGAGCGCCTGTTAACTATCTCATAGCATCCCCCAACTCAAACCTAAAGCCTAAAGTGTATCATGTTAATTCTCTAAAGCCCTTGTATTCCAGAGAATTAAAAGTTTGTCAGTTTACCGCCCAGGGAGAAGATGACCCTGAGTGGCCTGAAGGTGTCTACTATGAAGGAAAAAGTGACGGTGGCGTGGAAGAGGTGAACCTCTCCATGACCGTTGGACGTACGCAGCGACAGCAGATCAAGGAGCTGTGCACTAGCTTCGTGCCGATGTTCTCAGCCACCCCAGGATGGACCGAATAGGCATACCACTCCATTGACACAGGTAATGCTCACCCAATTAGAGCCCAACCTTACCGGGTGTCTCCTCAAGCCAAAACTGCTATAGAACGGGAGATCCAGGACATGCTACAGATGGGTGTAATCCGCCCCTCTACCAGTACATGGGCATCTCCAGTAGTTCTAGTTCCCAAACCAGATGGGGAGATACATTTTTGCATGGACTATCGTAAGCTAAATGCTGTAACTCGTCCCGACAACTATCCAATGCCACGCACAGATGAACTATTGGAGAAACTGGGATGTGCCCAGTTCATCTCTACCTTAGACTTAACCAAGGGGTACTGGCAGGTACTGCTAGATGAATCCACCAAGGAAAGGTCAGCCTTCATCACCCATGTCGGGCTGTATGAATTTAATGTGCTCCCTTTCGGGCTGCAAAATGCACCCGCCACCTTCCAAAGACTTGTAGATGGTCTCCTAGCAGGATTGGGAGAATCTGCCGTCGCCTACCTTGACGATGTGGCCATCTTTTCTGATTCATGGGCAGAACACCTGGAGCATCTGAAAATTTTTTCGAGCGCATAAGGGAGGCAGGACTAACTGTTAAGGCAAAAAAGTGTCAAATAGGCCTAAACAGAGTGACTTACCTTGGACACCAGGTAGTTCAAGGAACTATCAACCCCCTACAGGCCAAAGTGGATGCTATCCAAAAGTGGCCTGTCCCAAAGACAAAGAAACAGGTCCAAACCTTCTTAGGCTTGGCCGGCTATTACAGGCGGTTTGTACCGCACTACAGCCAAATCGCTGCCCCACTGACAGACCTAACCAAAAAGACACAGCNGTCCCCTTACACAAACCAGCCCCACGTGAGGGTCCAAAGAAGGCAACAGAAGCTGGTCCCATGGTGTAACGGTCAGCATGCAGAACTCTGACTCCTGCAATCTGAGTTCAAACCTCAGTAGGACTTCCTGATGCCATGTTGGCTTGTGGCAAAGCCCTGGAGCTCAATGTGCTCTGCTTCCCTCTTTCAAGTTGGGCAAGAGCAAGTCTTTCCCCTCCTGCTGGGTGACAAACCTGCACTGGAGCCAGGTCGTTGGTCTGGCTGGCTTGATGGAATGGCCGCAATGGGCCGGGCCCTAGAACTTGACACCATGTCTAGAGATGCTGCAGTCCTGTGGGCTAACCTGAGGCTTGTGATTCTCACAGCCCACAAGTTTGGCCCTTGCACTTGCTGCCACGCTTTTGCTCTTACCCACATGGCACGTAACAAAAGGAGGGCCCGGGCCAGGTTTGATAGTCAGGGACAGGCAGGAGGGAGGAAGAGCCCCAGGCTGGAGCCCAGCACACCTTCCTCCTCTGGGCTCCTAGAGCAGAGGCAGCTGGTGCTGACAGCTCCAAGGGAAGGCTTAAAAACCACAGAGCAACCGAGGCTGGGGCAAGAGGAGGGGAGGACCATGCCTGCACGTGGGCTGCAGACAGCCACAAAGACACCCAGCCAGCCGGCTCCCTGGCACACCAGACACCCACCAGCATGGGAGGCAGCTGCTGATGCTCTGTGGCCAACATCAGAAGACAGTAGGAAAGCAGGGCCAGCCCCGCTGCTGGGGCCTCAGACCACCCCCACTCAGGGAGCTCATTTTGGCAGTGGGACAGGAGATTTTCCCCCAAGAGGCTTTTCCCCAGCTGGTGAGAAGCAGAGAACACCCAGGCTCCAAAGGTGCTATTTAGCAAACCCCCTCAAGCAGAGGGACAGGCGCACATTTGGAAGAGGGAAAGTGCTCTGCACGCTAGCCCGGGCATCTGCCCATTTTCTTTGGCAAGTCAGGAATGGCAAAGGCTAGCCTGGAGGCAGCTAGGTCTCCCGCTTCAGCCTTTGTGACCCTGTACCTCCAACTCCTTCCCGGGGCTCTAGCTGAAACCAGAGCACTGGCCTGAGCGGCCAAGAAGAGGTTCCAGCCCTGAAGGGAGCAGGACTTTCAGCACAAAAGGAAAACTAAGCAAGCACAAGCACGAAGGGACTTGACCCCTCAATCGCCCTGATCCGATCTCAGATGCCTTATCCCTTAGGCCACGTGGTCACAGGGTGTCATGGAGTGTGGGGGAGTCAGGGCCCTGCACCCCCCCACTTCTTGCAATTCACCATGACTCTCAGCCAGCCAGTAAAACAGAAGGTTTATTAGAAGACAGGAACACAGTCTAAGACAGCTTGCAGGCACAGAAAACAGGACCCCTCAGTCAGGGACATCTTGGGGGGTGGGGAGCCCAGACCTAGGTTCTGGGCCTCCCCCCATTTCCCCAGCCAGCTCCAAAATTGAAACCCCTTCCAGCTGCCTCTCCCAGCCACACCCTCGGCTCCTCCTCCAGCCTTTGTCCAGTTTCCCGGGCAGAAGGTGTCACCTGGTCCCAAACCCCTTCTGNACTTTTAAAGTGTGTATTAATGTTTCAATTTCAATCCAAATGTCCAAACAATCACTAAATTGGCAACACTGCATGTAACTAGTTCACAAAACTGGGGGAGGGGGGTGTTGGGGAAATTTGGGAGGATGTAGGGAAATCTCTGCATGGGGGTGTCTGAGATTGCCCCTGCGCTGCAGCCTGTGCTACCTGGCCATTGTTGTGGACTCTCTGTGAGATCACTGCCTCCCAACCTCCTTTAACCAATCAGCTGAGGTGCTACAAAAGGCCCTTGTGATGTCACTGCCACAACCACCCCTCCCCTGCAGGGCTAATGTCCTGCCCCAGCCAGCCCCTTTGCATGTTTGAGATGCTCCCCCTATGTCACCCCCACGCACTCACACACACACTCAGTGTTAGTTCTGGGGATCAAGCAGGCAACACATGGAAACATCAGAGGCTGCTCAATGTGCCACACTCAGTTTGCAGAGCTTTGGAGACGTTAAGGCCAGAAGAGACGGTTAGATCATCTCATCTGACCTCTCTGCACACCACAGGCCTCCTGTATGATGCAGTAGCAAGTTTGGGACCAAAGCAGACTCCAGAAAGGCATCTCATCAAGGGATGGAGAAAGCACCACTTCCCTTGGTAGTTTGGAGGAAATTGATGCTGTGGGGGGCAGGGAATTGACCCCAAGGCCACACTTGTGAGTCTGTATCATAACACACATGCACAACAGCACTGCGCTAAGTTTGTACACGTCACCTTAACACTGATGTTTCCTAACACTTAAAGGCCTGTTCTCCATAGTGTTCTTTGTGCTTATAGAACTATTTTGGGGAGAGATGCACTAATTTATTTGTTATTGTGAGGGGGTCCCTGGGGTGCAACCTGGAGCTGGGGTACTGCTGAGCCCTCTGTCTCACCAGCCTGGGCTCCCTCTCACACTGCTGCTGTGAGAAGATGCAGGTCGCTCCCAGCCCTGCACTCACAGAAACCTTTACGCAGGCAGGGACACACCCAGCTGCAGGTACTATGAAGCTTCTCCCCAGCTCCACAACCTAGATCCCCAGAGCTGCACCGTCTTGCCCTGACCGGTATCAGTTTATTACCCAGTCTGCTCCTCCCTCCAAGTGGAGAGGACAATGGACCAGTGTTTGGTCCTCAGCAGGTTCCCCAAGCACATCTAGCAAAACACACTGTTTTAGGGGGAAAATAACACACATTTATTAACTACCCAAAGATAGGCTTGAAGTGATTATAAGCAATGAGCGTACAGCGCAAAGCAGATTACCCAAGAACTAAACCAAAATAACCCTCTGCTTTGGCCCCAGTAGCAGATCTGGACCAGAGCTGAGGGCAGGTGCCTCCCAGAGCAGTAAGATCTGAAGCTCCAGACCCAGCCCTTTCTCCTGGGTCTCTCTCCTCACCGGCAGGCTCCAGCTCAGGGGCTGGCTCCAGCCACCACAGAAAGTCCCCCCAGGGCTTGGCACAAAGGGGGGTTAATGCAGGTCTCTCCCAGCACAGACCCAGCTGGGGGCAGCAGCAGCCCAGGCTCCCCCACCCCCAGCAGCTGGATACATTCCCAAGCTCACAGCTGCTTTGCTTCCTCCCCCCTCCCCCCAGGACACTGCCCAGCCACAGGCTCCCCACTTGGCTGGGACCAGGACCCAGAGCAGAAATTGGCTTGTTTTAAGCGGAGCAGACTTGGCTTATAATGTCTGCCAGTTGCTGTTGGCATGGTTTCGCTCTCCCAAACTGCTCACTGCTCCCACCTCTAGCCCCAAGGCTGCTGCTCTGCCTCCATCTCCCTGGGCTGCTCCTCTGGCCTCTCTGGCTCTGGTTGCTGCAGCTCTTCTCCCAGCTCAGATCTGCTCCCTGGGCTGCTTCTCTGCTTCTCTCTGACTCCGGCTGGCACAACTCTGCTCCCCGGCTCTTCTTAGGCTCCTGCTCTCTCCTTAGCTCTGGCCCAGGGAGCTCCAGCTCACAGGTGGATGGGACCCCCCTGGCCTGCTGACTCCCTCAGTAGACTGCCTGCCCTGTCAACCAGGCTGCCCTGGAGCTTTGGCCTCTCCCAATTGCACCTGGGGACTGTCAGTCTTAGGATCCTCATTTCCCATTGACCCTTCCCCTTTCTTTTGGTACTGGGAGCCAGCCAACCAAAAACCCACTAACTTTTAGTATAATAATATATGGAGATATACCTATCTCATAGAGCTGGAAGGGACCCCGAAGGGTCATTGAGTCCAGCCTCCTGCCTTCACTAGCAGGACCAATTTTTGCCCCAGATCCCTAAGTGGCCCCCCCTCAAGGATTGAACTCACAACCCTGGGTTTAGCAGGCCAATGCTCAAACCACTGAGCTATCCCTCCCCTCCAACAGTCCCCTTACACAAACCAGCCCCACGTGAGGGTCCAAAGAAGGCAACAGAAGCTGGTCCCATGGTGTAACGGTCAGCATGCAGAACTCTGACTCCTGCAATCTGAGTTCAAACCTCAGTAGGACTTCCTGATGCCATGTTGGCTTGTGGCAAAGCCCTGGAGCTCAATGTGCTCTGCTTCCCTCTTTCAAGTTGGGCAAGAGCAAGTCTTTCCCCTCCTGCTGGGTGACAAACCTGCACTGGAGCCAGGTCGTTGGTCTGGCTGGCTTGATGGAATGGCCGCAATGGGCCGGGCCCTAGAACTTGACACCATGTCTAGAGATGCTGCAGTCCTGTGGGCTAACCTGAGGCTTGTGATTCTCACAGCCCACAAGTTTGGCCCTTGCACTTGCTGCCACGCTTTTGCTCTTACCCACATGGCACGTAACAAAAGGAGGGCCCGGGCCAGGTTTGATAGTCAGGGACAGGCAGGAGGGAGGAAGAGCCCCAGGCTGGAGCCCAGCACACCTTCCTCCTCTGGGCTCCTAGAGCAGAGGCAGCTGGTGCTGACAGCTCCAAGGGAAGGCTTAAAAACCACAGAGCAACCGAGGCTGGGGCAAGAGGAGGGGAGGACCATGCCTGCACGTGGGCTGCAGACAGCCACAAAGACACCCAGCCAGCCGGCTCCCTGGCANAGGGGCCAACAGTCCCCTTACACAAACCAGCCCCACCGTGAGGGTCACAAGTGTCCAAAGAAGGCAACAGAAGCTGGTCCCATGGTGTAACGGTCAGCATGCAGAACTCTGACTCCTGCAATCTGAGTTCAAACCTCAGGAGGACTTCCTGATGCCATGTTGGCTTGTGGCAAAGCCCTGGAGCTCAACGTGCTCTGCTCCCCTCTTTCAAGTTGTGCAAGAGCAAGTCTTTCCCCTCCTGCTGGGTGACAAACCCGCACTGGAGCCAGGTCCTCGGTCTGGATGGCTTGATGGAACGGCCGCAATGGGCCGGGCCCTAGAACTTGACACCATGTCTAGAGATGCTGCAGTCCTGTGGGCTAACCTGAGGCTTGTGATTCTCACAGCCCACAAGTTTGGCCCTTGCACTTGCTGCCGCGCTTTTGCTCTTACCCACATGGCACGTAACAAAAGGAGGGCCCGGGCCAGGTTTGATAGTCAGGGACAGGCAGGAGGGAGGAAGAGCCCCAGGCTGGAGCCCAGCACACCTTTCCTCCTCTGGGCTCCTAGAGCAGAGGCAGCTGGTGCTGACAGCTCCAAGGGAAGGCTTAAAAACCACAGAGCAACCGAGGGTGGGGCAAGAGGAGGGGAGGACCATGCCTGCACGTGGGCTGCAGACAGCCACAAAGACACCCAGCCAGCCGGCTCCCTGGCACACCAGACACCCACTAAAAGACCAGCATGGGAGGCAGCTGCTGATGCTCTGTGGCCAACATCAGAAGACAGTAGGAAAGCAGGGCCAGCCCCGCTGCTGGGGCCTCAGACCACCCCCACTCAGGGAGCTCATTTTGGCAGTGGGACAGGAGATTTTCCCCCAAGAGGCTTTTCCCCAGCTGGTGAGAAGCAGAGAACACCCAGGCTCCAAAGGTGCTATTTAGCAAACCCCCTCAAGCAGAGGGACAGGCGCACATTTGGAAGAGGGAAAGTGCTCTGCACGCTAGCCCGGGCATCTGCCCATTTTCTTTGGCAAGTCAGGAATGGCAAAGGCTAGCCTGGAGGCAGCTAGGTCTCCTGCTTCAGCCTTTGTGACCCTGTACCTCCAACTCCTTCCCGGGGCTCTAGCTGAAACCAGAGCACTGGCCTGAGCGGCCAAGAAGAGGTTCCAGCCCTGAAGGGAGCAGGACTTTCAGCACAAAAGGAAAACTAAGCAAGCACAAGCACGAAGGGACTTGACCCCTCAATCGCCCTGATCCGATCTCAGATGCCTTATCCCTTAGGCCACGTGGTCACAGGGTGTCATGGAGTGTGGGGGAGTCAGGGCCCTGCACCCCCCCACTTCTTGCAATTCACCGTGACTCTCAGCCAGCCAGTAAAACAGAAGGTTTATTAGAAGACAGGAACACAGTCTAAGACAGCTTGCAGGCACAGAAAACAGGACCCCTCAGTCAGGGACATCTTGGGGGGTGGGGAGCCCAGACCTAGGTTCTGGGACTCCCCCCATTTCCCCAGCCAGCTCCAAAATTGAAACCCCTTCCAGCTGCCTCTCCCAGACACACCCTCGGCTCCTCCTCCAGCCTTTGTCCAGTTTCCCGGGCAGAAGGTGTCACCTGGTCCCAAACCCCTTCTGGGCTCAGGTTATGAAGGGCAGCCGTCATCGGTACGTGCTGGCCATCAAGTATCATCCCTCAGTGAAATCACACCCTTATTTCCCATCCTCATCTAGTATTGGTGCAGTACCCCAGGGAAACTGAGGCACGCCCCATGTTAGCAGAAGACAGTAAACTAGTAAAATCCCAGGTTAATACTCCCTCCCCCTGCTCCATCACATCTCTCCCCACTTGGAGACTGAACTGAGCAGGGTCACTCTAACCAGTGACCTGGGGAAGTTTGGCCCCCCTCTCCGGGGCAACACGTCCGCTATCACGTTGGCACTTCCCTTCACATGGACCACTCCATATTGTAATCCTGCAGGAGCAGGCTCCACCTCAGGAGCTTGGCATTGGCTCCTTTCATCTAGTGCAGCCAGGTCAGGGGAGAGTGGTCAGTGTGCACAGTGAAGTGTCGCCCAAATAGAAATGGTTCTAGTTTCTTATAGCCAGGCATTCCTTCTCAATGGCTGCGTAGTTTTGCTCCCGAGGTAACAACTTCTTGCTCATGTCTCTCCCCCTTTTCATCAACCTGCATTAACACCGCACCCAGTCCCATGTCTGAGGTGTTGGTGAACACCATAAAGGGCTTGTCAAAGTCTGGGTTTACCAGAACTGGGCCACTGACCAGAGCCTCCATCAGCGCACATGCAGCCCTATGGCACTGCTCAGTCCAGACCACCTTGTCTGGCTTCCCCTTCTTGCACAGCCCAGTGATGGAGGCGGCTATGGCGCTAAAGTGGGGCACGAATCTTCGATAATACCCCGCCATCCCAATAAAGGCTTGGACCTGCTTTTTGGTTTGGGGAGCGGGCCAGTCTCTGATTGCCTCCACTTTGGCTGGTCCTGGCTTTAGGCAGCTGCTCCCCACCCGGTTTCCCAGGTACGATACTTCGGCCATCCCCACCTTGCACTTCTCAGCTTTTATGGTCAGCCCAGCCTCCTGGAGTCAGTCCAGCACTTGTTTAACCTGGGACACGTGGTCCTCCCAGGTCTGGCTAAAGACACAGATGTCATCAATATACGCCACGGCAAAACTCTCCATCCCCGTCAGTAGCTGATCCACCAGGCGCTGGAAGGTGGCCGGCGCTCCCTTGAGGCCGAAAGGCAGGGTCAGGAACTCATAGAGCCCCAGAGGGGTGATAAAGGCAGATTTCAGCCTCGCATCTGCATCGAGCGGCACTTGCCAGTAGCCCTTTGTAAGATCCATAGTGGTGAGGTACCGAGCGCCTCCCAGCTTGTCTAGGAGCTCGTCAGGCCTGGGCATGGGATAGACATCAGACACAGTGATGGCATTAAACTTCCGATAGTCCACACAGAACCGGATCAATCTGTCCTTTTTGGGGACCAGCACCACAGGAGAGGCCCCAGGGCTGCAAGATGGCTGGTTCGCCCCCAAAGCCAGCATGTCACTGACCTCTCTTTCCAGGTCCTGGGCAGTTTTCCCTGTGACTCGGAATGGGGAGCATCTTATAGGAGGATGTGATACTGTCTCCACCCACTGGACAGTCAGATTAGTGAGTCCAGGCTGGTTGGAAAGCAGCTGTTGGTACAAATGCAGCACCCCTCTGATCTCAGCCTGCTGGGCAGGTGTAGGCTGATCAAAGAGGGGAATTGTTTCCAGGGAGGAGCCAGCTCCTGTCTCAGGGAATAGATCTACCAAAGGGTCATCTCCCTGCTCCTCCCAATGTCCACACACGGCCAACACCTCATTCCCCCTGTCATAATATGGCTTCATCATATTAACATGGTACACACGGCGGTGGTGTGCCCGGTTCGACAGCTCCACCACATAGTTTACCTCATTTAGTTGCTTGACCACCTTGAAAGAGTCTTCCCAGGAGGCTTGTCGTTTGTTTTTTCTCACGGGGATGAGAATCATCACCTGGTCCCCAATGGCGTAGGAGCGGGCCCGTGCCGTGCGGTCATATCAGACCTTCTGCTTCCTCTGGGCTCTGGCCAGATTCTCCTTGGCCATGCCCATGAGCTCAGCAAGTCTTTCTCAGAAGGTCAAGACATACCCCACCACTGATTCTCCATCGGGAGTAGCCTCCCCCTCCCATTCATCTCTCATCAGGTCCAGGGGGCCCCTTATCCTTCTCCCATATAACAGTTCAAAAGGCGATAACCCAGTAGTCTCCTGGGGCACTTCCCTGTATGCAAACAGCAGGTGAGGTAAATACTTGTCCCAATCCTGCGGGTGCTGGTTCATAAAGGTTTTCAGCATCACCTTTAGAGTTCCATTGACCCTCTCCACCAGCCCATTGGGTTGGGGGTGATACGCTGAGGCCCAGATGTGCTGGACCCCACATTTCTCCCACAAGCACCGGAGCAGGGCTGACATGAAGTTGGATCCCTGGTATGTCAAAACTTCCTTGGGGAACCCCACTCGGCTGAAAATGGTCAGCAGCGCATCTGCCACAGTGTCTGCTTTGATAGAAGACAAGGCCACTGCCTGGGGGTACCGGGTAGCGAAATCTACCACCATCAGAATGTATTTCTTCCCCGACCGGGTCGTCTTGCTGAGAGGCCCCGCTATGTCCACAGCCACCTTCTGAAAAGGCTCTTCTATAATGGGCAGAGGTCTCAAAGCCACTTTCCACTTACGCTGACTCTGGAACTTTTTCCGGTACGCCCAAACTTGCGTAGCAGGGCCTTTTTGAACAGTTCATAGTCCCCTGCCTCCACCCCTTCCATTCGGCTGTACATCCCCATAGCTTTGGGGTCCAGTAAGGGGGTGAGAAACTGGAGCCTGTCTGCAGGGTCAACCCTGTGCAGCTCTCAGGCCTTCTCAAAGGCTATTAAGAATTCATCAATGTCCTCCCCTTCCTTAAACTGGGACAGTATGTGCTTATCAAAGCTCCATGAAGTTCTGGGTCCCCCCTCACTCACCACAACAGGGGGCTCTCTGCTCCTTAGCCTTGCCAACTCCAGTTCATGCTGCCACTGTTTCTCTCGATCCTCCAGTTCTTTCAGTTTTATCTCCCTCTCCGATTCCAGCCACCTCAGCTCCAGCGACAGGGAGCTCGGCCATGAGCAGGGCTGCCCCTAGAGATTGTGGTGCCCTATGCAGGCCCCCCCCCATGTAATCATGTATATTTGACAACACAAAAACACTAGGGAAACTCATGTAAAGTTAAAGTTACAAAATAAATAAATAATCAAAAATCAAAACAGTTTCCATATTAAATTACAGCTGGATTTACCTCCACTAAATTTAAAATAGGATTTAAACTGGTAACTGAACTTCTATTTTTGTTTCTTTGGGTGGCCTTGAACCAGAAATGAAACCAAACGTATTGAATGGAACTGAACATGTACATGAATCAAACCAAAACAAATGGGAGTTGGACTCCTTGCCTGCTGTTGCTAGCAGAGACTCCGGTTTGACAGAGAAATCAGAGCAGGACCCTGTTCAGTCCTGTCAGCCCCAAACATTTATCATTCAGGAGTAAGATCCCCCAAATAATGAGATTGTCTTCATAAAACAAAGATTAAATCAGGAGCAGGGTGTGTGCGCACACATGGGGCGGTGGGGGGGTGGGGAATATTTGCCTTGTAAATTCTGAGCCCTTTGGGGGAAGTCCGATGCCCCCGCATGATTGTTTGACCTAGGGATGTAAATATTGGTTAAAATGGTTAACCGGTTAACTGATTAAAATTATATCATTTAACTGGTTAACCGTTTTACCCAAGGTCTCTCCAGCGGGCCGGCACAGGGCAGCCAGCAGGGCCGGCTCCAAGCACCAGCCCAGCAAGCAGGTGCTTGGGGCGGCCAACGGAGCGGGGCAGCACTCCAGCTGTTTTTGGGGCGGCAAGTCTGGGTCTTCGGGGGCGGGTCCCTTGGTCCCGCCGGGAGCGAAGGACCAGCCGCCGAATTGCCGCCGACGACTGAAGCGGCGGCTGTAGAGCTGATCGCGATCGCGGCTTTTTTTTTTTTTTTTTTTTTTTTTGCTGCTGCTTGGGGCGGCAAAAACCCTGGAGCCGGCCCTGGCAGCCAGGGCTGGGGCCTGGCCAGTCTGCCACAGCTGGGGCTCCTCCGGCCCAGCATGGCTGGCTGGCGGGGTTAACTGGCAAGGTCCGGTTAACCAGTAAGCAAACTGGTAAGCCCAATGCTTACCAGTTAAACTTCTATATCCCAGGTTTGACCATGTCTAGGGAACAAGATTCCCCACTGGCTGCTGGGCGAGGCAGCCCCCCGCCTCCTACCCCATGGGCTGGGGGAGCTGCCATTGTATCTCTCCCCATCCCGTCTCCTGCCCTCTGGCTCTCCCCTCCCCCCTGTCGCCCATTCCCAGCTCCTGGCAACCTCCAGCCTCCCCACATCCCCCCTTCCTTCCCTTTATCCGACACTCAGAGTTTCCCTCTAGTCCACCTCTGCTCCCCTGAGCCACAGAAATCTCCCTGGACACCTGTGTGTTCCCCCAGCCTCCCTCCAGCGGCCCCACAACCCCATGGCCCTGTCCCGCCCCCTGCATCCCTGTTCCCCCCTCCCACATTCCCCTTCCCACATCCCTGATCACCCCCCAATGTCCTCTGGCTCAGAGCCCCCTGCCCCTCTTCTGCCCCCTTCCGGCTCCAATCCCCCTCTGGCTGCCCACATGTTGCTGCCCCACCCCCACCCACTCCCTGCAAACCCTGGGAGCTCCAGCAGCTTCCCTCTGCCCGAGGCCGGGACTCGCAGCCAGCCCCACTGGGAGCAGCCTGGGGCCCCCCTGCCCCACACACAAGCTGCACCGGGAACAGCCAGACGGGGTCAGACCAAAGGTCCAGCTAGCCCAGTCTCCTGTCTTCCAGCAGTGGCCAATGCCAGGTGCCCCAGAGGGAATGAAGAGAACAGTTAATCATCAAGTGATCCATCCCCTGTCGCCCATTCCCAGCTCCTGGCAAACAGAGGCCAGGGACACCATCCCTGCCCAGCCTGGCTAATAGCCATTGATGGACCTATCCCCCATGAATCTATCTAGATCATTTTGAACCTTTTGATCACATGACCCTGCTCAGGAACAGTGAAGTAACAAGTTCTAATAGGAAGCAGCTTCTGATACAAGGGCAGCTCCTCTTCCTCCTCCCCTCCATGGGGATGAGCAGCCCCCTCAACTGTCACTCTGCTCCTGGCCCCCTTCACCCCATCGCCCCCTTCAGCCTCCCCCAACTGTCCCCCACCACCTCCCTCAACCTTCCTCCTGCCCCCCAGGCTCCTCCCCAGCTGCCCTTTCAGTCTTCCCCCCCTACACCCAACTGCCCTCCTTCAGCCTTCCCCCCAGTCCCCTCACCCAGCTGCCCCTCCTGACCCCCTTTAGCCTCCCTCCCCCTCAACTGCCGCTTCACCCCCTCACACACTCCCCTCCCTCTGCCTCTCCCCAAGTTCCCGGCTCCACCACTCTCAGGTTCCCTTCCCCACAACCATCTGCTTCCTTACCACGGGGAACAGGGGCAGGAAATGCTTCTTAAAAAACCTTTTGCAAAGTAAAAAGTAAAACAAGCCAAGCAAGCCCCTCCCTTGCTTTGTGCTGGGCACCCAGCTGTGGGCTTGTGTGTGTGTGTTGGGAGTGGTGTGTGTGTGTGTGTGTGGGGGGGGGTTATTCTGAGCATACTCCGTTCAGGGAAGGGGTGGAGTTGGCCAAAGGGGCATGTTGACTCTTTAGCAGAGAATTCCTTTCTCCATTCTGTTAGCTAAGTGTTACTGTTAAATGTCAGCCGACAAATGCAGCATTTGAAACAATCTGACTATAAATCCCTCGCCCTCTCAGTTGCTGTAGTTCTCACACCCTCTGCTCTTGTGATGTCACCACATGACATGGTGTCTTATTACCATAGCGTCTTGTAGATTAGACAGGACCTACGTTTATAGGGGGAAAAATGAAGCATAACTCCTTCCCTTCCCCCTTTTGACTTAGCAAAAAATAAATCCTGTCCCGTCCCCTGGCCCCCACCCAGCTCCACCGTAGCTGCTGCAGCCAGGAGAGAGATGCCTCTCCCCTGGCCCTGAGCTGCTGTGGTGAGAGAGGCTGGGGGGGCGGGGGGAGAGTCCTTTCTCCATGGGTCAACCTGCACCCCAAACCCCTCATCCCCAACCCCATCCCCACCCCAGAGCCCACACCCCCAGCTGGAGCCCTCACCTCCCTGCACCCCAACCCTCTGCTCCAGCCCTGAGCCCCTCATCTCCAACCCCACCCCACACCCCAACCCTCTGCCCCATCTGAGCCCCCTCCCACACTCCGAACCCTTCAGCCTTACCTCTGTCACACACCGTCCATGTGCAGAATGAATTTTGTAATGTGCACCGATATACAGGTGATGTGTCACACCACACCTCCATATTGGTGCACATAACAAAATTCATTCCGCACACGAACATAAAAAATTAGAGGAAACACTGCTTCTGACTTTCAGCCTCTCTGTCACATCTTGAATTTCATACATTGACTGATCAGAATCATAGGCGTGTGCACGGAGTGTGCCGGGTGTGCCCAGGCACATCCTAATGCAGGGCAGAGCTCGGGGGGGGGGAGGGGGCTGCGTGCTCCCGAGGGGCAGCGTGTCTGGCTCTGCGCTGAGCCAAACGCTGCTAGGAGCCTCATGGTTAGAGGGGCCAGGGGGTTGGATAAGGGGCGGGGGCAGTCAGGCGACAGGGAGTCTGTAGAACAGACTCATTTTACTCTCTCTAAGTGGTCTTGAGGCCACTAGATGGCCAGAACGCCACACCCAGGAGGTGTGTGGGTTACAGTGGCACCAGAATGCAAGCAGCATGCCAAAAACTTTGCAGGAAACAAAAAAGTGTGTCTCATGTTCAGTTTGCAGTGCCTGCACCAGGGTCAATGTTCAGGCTTACAAGCATGCCACCTGCCTTGGTGCCCCCCAGAGAGCAGGGCACTACCGACTTTCGTTATGAAAGGAAGGGCAACCCCACTCTCAAAAGCCACTGCGGAGCTGTTCCACCTCTGCCTCCTACTGCCAAGGGCTCGGGAGCCCCTGTGCTGCATGGAGGGCCCTGGGTGTGTCTCTCTCCTGGCTCACGCCAGCCTCAGCCTGGAGAAGCAGCTGCTGGATTTGGACTCCCATCAGAAACATAACATCAGTCAAGAGAGGCGAACCGCAGCATCAGTAGGAGGATGCAAGTCAGCCTCTCTCTGCCTTCCTCCTACCCTCCCTTCATGTACATGACACAGACTCTGGTAGTGTGGTAGGCAGCAGAGCCATGTGGCCGGGAGCCTCCCTGCCCCCTTCTTTCGAAGCCCCCGTTTAGGTTTAAGAAAGTTTTCCTTGTTTGTGTTTGGTTTCCTGGTGATGCCTTTAATGTCAGGTAGGCATCATCTCTGACTTCAGCCCTGCTGCATCACTGCTTGGGAGATAAAAAACCCACCATCATGTATGGGCAGTGACAGACCTTTGCTTTGTCGCTGCTGAACCAGCCAGCGTTATTTCTCATGTCTGAGACATGACATTTCTTCCCCGCTGGGCCAGTGTTTCTCTCCGTGTGGTGCAGTAAATAGCATAAGCTCTTCTGAGATCTGACCTGCATCACACTCTGTCTGTGAAGGGTGTTGAATCCCCCACCGAGGTAACAAGGCTCCTGGCTTGATGAAAGGAAGAGCTGTAGCAGCCAGCAGCATTTCAGAGCTATGCACTTGAGAGCAGACCTTGCAGCTGGCAAGGAAGCAATGCGAAGAGACATAAAAGGGCCTGGCCCAGGGGAGCTGGTAGTGATTATGTTCTCAGAGCTTCATTTTGCTTAGCTAAGGCATCTTGAGCCCTCACCCGGATCACACACTGGCTGTGTGTGGGTTTCATCACTGAAGAAGAGTTTGATTTGTCTTTTCATGCTTTTCCATCTTTTTGTGCTTTCATAATATGTTGTTAGGCAATTTTCCACGTATAGGGTGAATCTCACCAGTCTTGAAAGCACAATGGAAAATGTTATTTTGAGAGCTGCTTGAAGTTTTTCATTTTTAATGAAAAAAAAGGGCTTGTTCATAGAAACAAAAGTTTTCATGGAAAATCTCAATTTTTCTTGATATCTTCTGGCTTTTTGTTGAAAACTAAAAGCCCCAAAATGTTCAAGGGCATTTTTTTGTGAGAAAATCAATAGTTCTTACAACCAGCGTTAGTTATTTTGTTATAAACCAGTAAAGATGATCTGACCTTCAAAACAACCTGTATTTCAACACATGGTCATGACTTGCCATGTCCATTAATCACATTGGAAACGCCCTCAGTTACCTGAATTGTCAGCCAGCTAGACAGCACAGTGCCCCCAAACAATGTCAGTTTAGACAAATCAAGGAGTAAATAGATTTAATATAGAGATTGGGCCAGCCCTAATCCTTGGAGCCAAACACCTCTGAAGTTTGGGAAACTCTGTGTCTGGATTTCTTAGCTCAGGCCTTCTCTGATTGGAAGAAAAGCCACGTACCATCTTTTTCTTATGTCCTGCCACTTCACAATGTTCATGTATGTGCTGCTAGCTGAAATGTATTGTTACCCTAGTGGTCTGTCTGTGCATTCCCTTTTCCTGGGCTTTGATGTTTGACCCACTAAATATTGGAAAGATTCTTGTGATTTTTAGAAGGAATGTGGGCCTTGGTATTGGGTGAACGCTGACCAAGTATAATGATCAGGTCCAAGGCTGAACAGGTCCAATTATAATGTAGGTTTGGAAATCTACGTGCCCAGATCTGCTACATCAGATCCAGATGCCAGGATTCAGATTTAGAGCGGTTTCCCTGCTGGTTAAAAAAGATCCAGAGGTTATAGGACATTTGGTGACTTGCAAATCTCCCCAACAAAAATATTGCTTTAAGGAACACACTGTTGTACATTTATTGTGCTGGTCTCCTTGTTCCACAGAAATGAATTGTAGTTTGAATGTCAGGCTGCGGTTTCACCATTATACTATGAGGGGGCAGTGTTGCTTCTTGCATGTTCTTTCTTGATTGGGTATTTTGTATCCAAACCATTTCTGATGCTAAAGAGATTATCAGAGCATATGTGCAGCCTCCCCAACAATATTGCGTTGTAATACCGTACGCTCCTCTTCCTATGAACAGGAATGCAGAGTGTGTTTTTTACTGGAGACTTTTCTTCTGTAATTCAGAAAGAAATGGTCTGTTGTTCCGAGGCATTGCCGCACCAAGCTGCTGAGGATATAGGGACAGCAAACCATAGCGGCGGGCCCCGCGCCTTCCACGCCTCAGAGAGCGAGACAGATTGACGACTGTGCCCCTTCTTCAGCCCACCGGTAATAGCACGGCAGGGTCTGTTCTCAGGTGGGCCTAGAAATGCTTGCAGACCCCTGCCAGGGTTACAGGCCTCCTCAACCGCCTACCCTGTCTACCCAGAGTCGCACCTGGTACTTTACCCCTAGGGTGGAGTAAACTCAGACGCACAGCTGATCTCCTGGTCCCTCTAAGGGCTCTGGGCTGGGTTTCAGAGAAGCTTAAGAGCTGTGTCTGTTAACCCTTGGCTCCCCAGTGAGGTCATGCCCCGTAATGCTTATCACATGCTCATGCCCTTTCTTTAATTACTAAGGGATCTGATTGCTCCTGGTTCTAGGTTAGCCTGAGCCCCACTTATGAGAACTAGCTGTGTCCTGGGCAAACTGGGATGAGGAATCTCCTTCCATGTGCTTTCCCAGAGCAGCTCCTTGTGCACTGACATTTCAAAGCATTGTGGGTCTGTGTTGTGCTTGCAGGGGAGGGACGAGGTGGTAGTTATTTTGATTACACTGTGATTTGTATTTGACAGCTACCTAAAACAGTGACAGATTAGCAGGTTGTGGGCACACCAGCAGTGCAAGTAGGGCGGTATGGCCCGGTACGCCGTACCAGCAAGATATTTATAGCTGGTACAGCGTACCGGAAAGAGGAGCAGCAGAACGGGGGGGCTGCTGGGTGGCCCCACACCAGCACTCCTCTAGCGCAGCGGTACCACCCCCAACCCTTCCACGCAGGGTCTCCTCCGTCTGTACAGGAGCCCCGCCGGAGGACAGGGCTGGGGCAGTACAGCCATGCCGGAGGCGCTATGCCAGGTGACCCCACATTCTGCTCCTTTCGCCGCTGCGGTTCTGAAGGCACAGTGGGAGGAGGACAGTCCTCCCCAGATAAGGGGGGTGGATCATAGGAAAGGGACGGGGAGAGCGTGGGGGCCCCAGGCTGGGGGTGGGGTGTGGAGGGTCACATGAGGAGGTCACATGCCCCCCGTGGGTCCCTCGCACCAGTAAGAAATGGATTCCACTTGCACCACTGGGGCACACTCAGGAGCGAGTCACCGAACACTAACAACAATACGTGTGAATACGAGCAAAATGAGAGCCTTGTTCTCCTGTGTCTTAGGAGAATCAGAAATGAGCAAAGTTTCCCCACAGGGTGCAAAGAATGCAGACTCAGACATCCCCTCTCAAATCCCAATGAATATTTGTTCTCTGGCATCTTATCCCCTGGTGACGTTGTCAAGCAGACATGTAGGTCTTGTCGATACAATGAAGTTGTACCAATTGTACTTGTATGGTTACACGGGGAGAGTTCTATCAGCAAAACCCTTCATGTCGACACGCTTATTTTAGCACAAGGGCTGTTTTTTTGTTTTGTTTTGTTTTTGTTTTTGTTTTAGCTCTAACTTCTTCCTAAGCGACGTAAGCTGAAAAAAATAGCGGGGGGGGACGGGACGGGGGATGGACAGAATAAGCCTGTCGATACGGGGAATTACACTGGTATAACTACAGTGCTAGACATTTAAAAGAATCACTGATATAAGAATCAACTGCATCTAGTGATCAAAACCACTGGGACAAAATAATTCCTATGCTCATTCAAACCCTGGGTTATCCCAAAAAACCATAGACCAAGCTTCGTAGTGTATTACAACTTGTCACGAGGGTGCAAAGAATGCTCCCGGTAAGCCAGTAGCCTGCAATATTGGTTCTCACTTAACTCTCACAAATATGGCTTTTCATTAGTAGGGCTGGACATACCTATAGAAAGAGCAGGGTTCCCAAACTGGTACAGTAGAAACTCAACAAAAAAAAAAGCGTTCAGTTCCAAGGGAACAGTGGGCACGTGCACTGTGTCACACTAGCAAACTCCCCTCTCCTGGCCCCTTCCCGCCACACTGGCAGCTAACGCTCACCCACCATGCTGCCTTCGCCACTGTATTGGGCGGTATATTGCAGATGGGGCACAATTCTATCAGCTGGTGTTTCTACCAGGCCTGGCATCCACCTTGTGCCAAATGGCACAGACCATGTTCCTGGGGGGATCTTGTGAAGTCCCATATCACACAGCCTGGGCGCCTCCTGGCTGGAAGGACACAGGCGCTCGTGCCAACTCAGGGAGGCTGCAAAACCTGCAGCTGCGGGGTATGGGGAGCCTCACATCAAAAGCCCGCCCCCCCGGAAGCTGCTGCAGAGCTGGACTCCCTCTGCCTCCCTGCCCTGAAGAGGCTGGGGGCATGGACCGCTGGGAAATTACCTCCTGTCTCTGCAGGGGAGTTGGAGGGTGGGGGAGTCAGGTAGGTCTGGTGGGTAACAGCCTGGCTTGCCTACAGAACTAAGGAGAGCCGGCTGGCAGCAAGCCAAGCCTCTTCCCTGCAGGAGAGCTCCTGAGCAGCCTGCCCAGCATTGCAGGTGTCTCGGGGTTCCTTTCCATCGATACAACACAGAACCGGCTCAAGCCTCCACCCAGTGACCTGGGAAAATTACACCCCACCCCTGGGCACCTCTGAGCGGCCATACTTCCCCACGCACAAGCACAGAGTCTGAGGCCTGGTCTACACTACGATGTTAGTTCGAATTTAGCAGCTTTATACCGAATTAACCTTGTACCCGTCCACACAACGAGGCCATTTATTTCGACTTAAAGGGCTCTTAAAATCGGTTTCTGTACTCCTCTCCGACGAGGGGAGTAGCGCTGAATTTGACATTGCCGGTTCGAATTAGGGTTAGTGTGGATGGAATTCGAAGGTATTGGCCTCCGGGAGGTATCCCACAGTGCACCATTGTGACCGCTCTGGACAGCAATCGAAACTCGGATGCTCTGGGCAGTTGGACAGGAAAAGCCCCGCGAACTTTTGAATTTCATTTCCTGTCTGCCCAGCCTGGTGAGCACAGGTGACCACACAGAGCTGAGCAGCACAGGTAGCGATGCAGGCCGACAACCGCAAACGAGCACCAGCATGGACCACACGCGAGATACTGGATCTGATCGCCATATGGGGAGAGGATTCAGTGCTCGCAGAACTGCGTTCCAAGAGACGGAATGCAAAGATCTTTGACAAGATCTCCAAGGGGATGATGGAGAGAGGCCACAATCGGGACTCCATTCAGTGCCGTATAAAGGTGAAGGAGCTCCGACAGGCCTATCAGAAGACGAAGGAGGCCAACGGACGGTCCGGGGCAGAGCCGCAGACATGCCGCTTTTACGATGAGCTGCATGCAATTCTCGGAGGGGCCGCCACCACTACCCCACCCCTGAGCGTGGACTCCGAGGAGGGGTTAATGTCATCGTTGCATGACGAATCTGCGGACGGGGAAGAGGAGGAGGAGGAGGAGGACGAACTTGTGGAGAGCACACAGCACTCCATTCTCCCCGACAGCCAGGAGCTGTTTCTGACCCTGACCGAAGTGCCCTCCGAACCCTCCCAAGGCGGCATCGCAGACCCCCTGGAAGGGACCTCTGGTGAGTGTACCTTTTCAAATATATCAAACATGGTTTAAAACAAGTATTTGTTTAATGATTAATTTGCCCTGGGGACTTGGGATGCATTCGCGGCCAGTACAGCTACTGGAAAAGTCTGTTAACGTGTCTGGGGATGGAGTTGAAATCCTCCAGGGACATCTCCATGAAACTCTCCTGGAGGTACTCCAAAAGCTTTTCCAGAAGGTTTCTGGGCAGGGCAGCCTTATTCCGTCCTCCATGGTAGGACACTTGACCGCGCCATGCTAGCAGCAAGTAATCCGGTATCATTGCTTGACAAAGCTTGGCAGCGTATGGTCCCGGTGTTTGCTGGCATTCAAGCAACATCCGCTCTTTATCTTGCTGTGTTATCCTCAGGAGAGTGATATCGTTCAGGGTAACCTGTTTGAGATATGGGAATGTAATTAGGGGGACAGAGGTGGCCCCGTTCCTACTGGGCTGTTTGCCTGTAGCTGAAAAGAAATCTTTCCCTGCAGTTAGCCAAGCGGGCGGGGGGGAGGGGGTGGATAATGTCGCTGAGTTTTTCGCGTTTGGCTAGCAGGGGTCTTCCCTGATACCAGCCACGTGGTGGGGGGAGGGGTAACGCGATCATCCCACAGAAGTGGATGGGGGGGCTAGTTTGCGATCTGCATGGATCTTCCATGGTACCAGCCACGTGGTGGGGGGAGGGGGTCATCCCACAGAATTGAATGGGTGGGTGGGGGGTGGTTGTTATGTTATCTGATGCTGCACGGTAACAGGGAAACCGCAGCACGTAAAGGGCTTTGCTTGCTATGGGAAAGGAGGGCGCTGATTTAATGCAGAAGCAGCAGGACAATGGCTTACCATGGCTGCATACAAGCCGAAATCTGTTGCCCGGCCCTGCGTCTGCTGTGATCTCTAACACCAAAGCCGCGGGCACTCAATATAAGATGCAAAAAGCGACCTTGTACATTGCTATGTAATGTGAAAAGTGTTCACCGTGAAAGAGTATAAGCATTGTTCTATAAAATGTATCTTTTTACATACTTCTCTCCTTTTTTTCCCTCCTACTGCAGCTGCAAATTCTTCCATCCTCCCGCCCCCAGCACGAAGGCTCTCCCAGATAAGGAGGCGAAAGAGGCGCACCCGAGACGATATGTTCTCGGAAATAATGCAGTCGACCCGGGATGAGAGAGCTAATTTTAACGATTGGAAGGAGACTGTATTGAAATTCCGTCAAGAGGCCAGTGACCGTGAGGAGAAGAGGGACCAGCGGGAGGACATGAGGGACCAACGGGAGGAGAAAAGGGATGAACGTGAGGAGAGAAGGGACGAACGCGAGGAGAGGAGGGACGCCCGAGAGGAGAAGTGGCGGGATGCAACGCTGGGGCTGCTGCGTGATCAGACAGACATGCTCCGGCGTCTGGTGGAGCTCCAGGAACGGCAGCTGCCGGATTACCGGGTGCCGCTGCAGCCCCTCTATAACCGCCCTCCCCCCTCCCCAAGTCCCGTAGCCTCCTCACCCCGACGTGTAAGAACGCGGGGGGGGAAGCTCCGTGCAACCTGCCAGTCCACCCCATTAGAGAGCCCGAGCAAAAGGCTCTCATTATTTTGAATGTTGTTCCTGCCCTGTTCCTTCACTCCTACCCTCCTCCCAAACCCCACCCGGACTACCTGGTTATTTCTCTCCCTATGTTCATTACCCCCCGTTAATAAAAAGTTCTTGATTTGTAATTTGAAAACGACACTGACTTTATTTTTTTTTAAATAAAACTGGGATCGAAGGGGGAAGGGGGAAGGGTGGGTTGCTTACAGGGAATGAGTGAATCAAGTGGGCGGGTTTTCAACAGGGACAAACAAACATAACTTTCACACAGGAGCCTGGGCAGCACTGAAACTTGTTTTCAGAGCTTCTCTGATGCGCACCGCTTCCTGGTGTGCTCTTCTAATCGCCCTGGTGTCTGGCTGCGCGTAATCAGCGGCCAGGCGGTTTGCCTCAGCCTCCCACCCCGCCATAAAGGTCTCCCCCTTGCTCTCACAGAGATTGTGGAGCACACAGCAAGCTGCAATAGCAATGGGGATGTTGGTTTGGCTGAGGTCCGAGCGAGTCAGTAACGAGCGCCAGCGACCTTTTAAACGTCCAAAGGCACACTCTACCACCATCCTGCACTTGCTCAGCCTGTAGTTGAACCGCTCCTGAGTACTGTCCAGGCTGCCTGTGTATGGCTTCATGAGCCACGGCATTAAGGGGTAGGCTGGGTCCCCAAGGATAACGATGGGCATCTCAACATCCCCAATGGTAATTTTCCGGTCTGGAAAGTAAATCCCTTGTTGCAGCCGTTTAAACAGACTAGTGTTCCTGAAGACGCGGGCGTCATGAACCCTTCCCGGCCATCCCACGTTGATGTTGGTGAAACGTCCCTTGTGATCCACCATTGCTTGCAGCACCATAGAAAAGTACCCCTTGCGGTTTATGTACTGGCTGCCCTGGTGCTCCGGTGCCAAGATCGGGATATGGGTTCCATCTATCGCCCCACCACAGTTAGGGAATCCCATTGCAGCAAAGCCATCCACAATGAGCTGCACATCTCCCAGCGTCACTACCTTTTTTAGCAGCAGCTCAACGATTGCTTTGGCTACTTGCATGACAGCAGCCCCCACGGTAGATTTTCCCACTCCGAACTGATTACCGACTGACCGGTAGCTGTCCGGTGTTGCAAGCTTCCACAGGGCTATCGCCACTCGCTTCTCAACTGTGAGGGCTGCTCTCATCTTGGTGTTCTGGCGCGTCAGGGCAGGGGAAAGCAAGTCACAAAGTTCCAGGAAAGTGCCCTTACGCATGCGAAAGTTTCGCAGCCACTGGGAATCGTCCCACACCTGCAGCACTATGCGGTCCCACCAGTCAGTGCTTGTTTCCCGGGCCCAGAATCGGCGTTCCACAGCAAGAAGCTGCCCCATTGCCAACATGATCTCCAAAGCGCCGGGGCCCGTGGCGCGAGACAATTCTGTGTCCATGTCCATGTCCGCATCACTCTCGTCGCCGCGCTGCCGTAGCCGCCTCCTCCTCGCCTGGCTTTTCTGGTCCTGGTTGAGCATAAACTGCACTATAATGCGCGTGGTGTTTACAATGTTCATGACTGCAAACTTGAGCTGAGCGGGATCCATCCTTGCCGAGGTACGGCGTCCGCTCAGTTCAACAAGGAAAAAAGGCGCGAAATGGTTGTCTGCCGTTGTTTTCACGGAGGGAGGGGGAGGATGTTCCCAGAACTGCCCGCGACAATGTTTTTTGTCCCATCGGGCATTGGGATATCGACCCAGAATTCCAATGGGCGGGGGGGACTGCGGGAACTCTGGGATAGCTTCCCACAGTGCAACGCTCTGGAATTCGACGCTAGTCTTTCTGCATGGACGCGCACCGCCAAATTAATCCGCTTACTGTGGCCGCGTACCATCGAATTTAAAAAATCGGTTTCATAAAATCGAATTCCGTAAATTCGGACTAATCCCGTAGTGTAGACGTACCTTGAGTGTAGAAAAGAACCTTTTGATAAAAGAAGGGAAGTCACCTGACATTAATTAGGGAAAATGCCACAAGCATGATTCATAATCATAAAACTGTGAGCAGGACGCCCACCCCAGAGTGCGTCGGGCAGAGCCTTCCGTCTCGTGTTCCTGAGTTCTACAACCACAGTTCCTTTTCTGTGCCCCTCTCGGCTCCCTCACCGCACCCCACTCTCAGGGGTTGTCCTTGGTCAGGGAGGACCCAGGGTTCAGAGGTGGATCTGTGTGAGTTCACCTCTCACCCGGGGAAGAAGGCACCTGGCTTGCTTTGCCATCTGAGCACTTGCTTTGGCTGGTGGCCCTGCCAGCCGCTGCTCTTTGCCGACTGGCCGCTCCGCCAGCCGCTGCCTATCGCCACTGGCCGCCCCGCCAGCCGCTGCCTATCGCCACTGGCCGCCCCGCCAGCCGCTGCTCCTCCCCACTGGCCGCTCCGCCAGCCACTGCTCCTCCCCACTGGCCGCTCCGCCAGCCGCTGCTCCTCCCCACTGGCCGCCCCGCCAGCCGCTGCCTATCGCCACTGGCCGCCCCGCCAGCCGCTGCCTATCGCCACTGGCCGCTCCGCCAGCCGCTGCCTATCATAGAATCATAGAATCTCAGGGTTGGAAGGGACCTCAGGAGGTATCTAGTCCAACCCCCTGCTCAAAGCAGGACCTAATCCCAACTAAATCAGCCCAGCCAGGGCTTTGTCAAGCCTGACCTTAAAAACCTCTAAGGAAGGAGATTCCACCACCTCCCAGGAGATTCCACCATCGCCACTGGCCGCCCCGCCAGCCACTGCTCCTCGCCACTGGCCGCCCCGCCAGCCACTGCTCCTCCCCACTGGCCGCCCCGCCAGCCGCTGCTCCTCCCCACTGGCCGACCCACCAGCCACTGCTCCTCACCACTGGCCGACCCGCCAGCCGCTGCTCCTCCCCACTGGCCGACCCGCCAGCCGCTGCTCCTCCCCACTGGCCGCCCCACCAGCAGCAGTTCCTCGCTGCCTTGCCAGCTGCTTGTTCTGTTCACCGCCCCACCAGCCACTCATTCACCAGCTGACTGTCAGTCACCTTCTGCTGCCATCTGCCTCTCTGCTGTGACCTCTACACATCATTTCTTAGTAATTTTCATCTCTTTGCAGGCTGGGCAGAGACACTGCCCCACCACAACTGATTTCAGCTCTGATTGAGCATTTACTATAACAAAGAGGCTCCTAATGAAGCTATTTAGCTCTTTCTTTGAACAGGAGGAAGGAACAGGTTAAACCAGTCCCAGGAGGATCCTTAGGGAGGACCTGCATCTCTTGGCTGGGACACCTGTTCCCACCCCTCTTACTTTCATAGGGCTCTGGAATTGGAGCCACTGGCTTAACGAGATCCTTACAACTGAGGGTGATCCCCTCATTTGGGACAGGTTAAGCATAGTTCTGCTTCCCTGTATTCCTACAATAATGAGAACATTGGTAACAGCATTTCACTACCCTGCATTCAGTACTACAGTGATTTGTAAACCAACACCAGCCAAAGTTGATTACTTTGAGCAACACAGCT